>SCLD01091759.1:0-35336 GCA_004367895.1 Oikopleura longicauda | reverse complement strand
AGATTTTCCAAAAAGTTTTGATAATGCGTGGGTGATGCTAATTTGCGTGGGCGGCTTCGGTTTAAAATTCACGAAAAGATAAAGCATCACATTTCCAATTAGTTGAGCCAATCAAAACTACAGGTTACTTTGATTTGAACTCAACCCACGCAATTTCAACCCCACAAAATCGATTTTTCGGTTTGGTATCATTTTAAATGATTTTTGAAGCTCTACAATCCAAGCTATTCAGATTGAATTTTCATTCGCTCGAAAATCCTAAAAATCCCGGAATTCAGCCTATTCATAGACTGAAAGAGGCTACAGATGTCGATGACAATTTCCGGATATTGAAGACATAATTAAGACGTTGGAGAGATTTTTGAAAAGCCGTCGCCCGACCCAAAATTGAATTTTATATAAAACAGATCGAAAAAGTTACTCATTAAGACTTATTATAAAGTAAAGTACAAAATTGACGAAAAGATTTGCTACGCACTAGTGTATGGATCCGATGGCCGAACTGTTTTTAAAACCGGTTGCTGTAGATTTTTATAATTTTATTTACAGTTATAAATAAATTTATGATGCACAGTGTACAATATTTCGAAGCTAAGGAAATTACAAAAACAAATTATGCGGTTATAGTATTGCCGCCGATGTAAAAATCTTCTTGGTCGTTGGGGAATTGATTTTGAATCGCATGATTTTGAATATCAAACGCATTATTTTGAATGCTAGGATTTTGATTCAAATTCTGATTGGCGGACCAATAGGCGAAGTTATTTGCAAATTGATTGTAAGCAGCGAAATCATTCATGGGAAATCCAGTCGGGAATGTTGCTTGATTCATGTGATCTTGAACAAAATTGTCAAATTGTGGTAATTGACCTGCATTAATTCCCGTATTGAATCCAAGATGAAATTGACCGTTGAAATCTTGGTCAATGGTGTGTTCAGGTGATGGCTGGCCACTGGTTTCATGGCCGGAATCGGAGCCGGAGCGATTTATCATATGAGCGAATGGAATCATGTGATTTCCATTTGGTGATGACGTCATAGGAGCAATATTTTGATCATCAGAATCTGAATTTGAACTCGACTGGTTGTCAGCCCGATTATTTGATCCTTTCAAATTGTATTTCTTGCGGCGTCTGAAAGGTTCATTTGGCATGACATTGAAATACGAAGCGGTATAGTATTGATCAACCATTCGTTCTGGTAATGGAAGACCCTTGGCAGCTGCACCATGTGTTTTCATATGTTTTCGCATTGATGATGGATGAGAATATGAACGATCACATCCTGGAAGGGGACAAATCAAAACGCCCTTTTTGTGCACATTCATATGTTTCTTTCGATCTGATGAATTTGAAAATGTTCTATCACATCCTTAAATGACCGGATTAAAATTTATTTTAAGATAATAATGATATGAGTCATATGATATGACTTACCTGGTTCGAAGCATTTGAAAGGCTTGTCCCCTGTGTGGGTCCTTTTGTGAATTTTTAAATTTTCAGTTCGTGCAAATGTCTTATTGCAATTTGGATGGTCACATTTGAACGGCTTTTCTCCAGAGTGCACTCGCATATGATTAACAAGCTTATATTTTGCTTTGAAAAGGTTTTCATTGAGTTAACGCATTAAATTAATGGTTAAAATTGGACCAAATGTTTAAAAAATCGTAAATCTAACAATTTTACCGTCAGTAAACCTTTCCTTTAAATGCACAAGATTTAACTCCTGGATTTCTTCTAGAACATCCCTTCCACATACAGATATAGTCTGTATTCTCATCGTTCATGTGAGCATAATTGATATGGTTGACAAATTCTGACATGGACGTGAATTTCTGCTGACAAGCGACTTCATTTTCATCACACCACAGGCATTCATATTCATCAATGTCATCATCCTAAAAATGTCATGTCAAAAAGGTCATTTTGAACTTGTGAATTTCCATATTTTTTATTCAACAGCTACAAACCTGTACGTGCTTGACTGCCAACGCATCCTTATAGATTCCTCTTGTCACATCCAAAATAGTTTGATTGCTGAGATCCAAAGGCAATTGTGTTAAAACCATGACTTTTTGTTTTGCCTTTTACTACTTTGAAAAACTTTTATATTTTCGAGTTTCTTATCAGTGTATGTTATGATAAGTATCCGAATCGGACTTAATTTATATCTCGTACTTGCTTACTGGCGCCATCCAAATTCGAATACATCGAAATACATATCCAGCCGCAAACTAAACACTAGTCTCCCGCTGTGTTATGCACAATTCAAGATTCGTATCACGCTAAATTACGAACAAATACTTTGAATGGTATCCAACCGTATGTTCAATATTTGCGGTTCAAATATATTTCATGATCACACACCGAAATTTCACACCACTTTCACATTTGACCAGATCAATTGGTGATATCCGATAACTGTATGGGCTAATATATAGCAAATTTCAGTGATACGAACATGCCAAAAACCTGAATTCATAATATTTCAGGCATTAGCATTAGCCTCATTTAGGTAATGAGTAAGTAAACATATTTGGAAATTCCAAGAATTCACCCTAAATATATTAAATGCACGAAAGAAAGGTGAAATATCCCACCATTCATCGGAAGCCAATCAACACCTGATGTCAAATTAAGGTCAACCAATTTATTTTTTCCCTGAATGAAATCGCTACAATGTATCAGTAAGTATATGAATGCATTCAGTAAGGTTTTTCATTTTTCTTTCTTGGTTTTTTCTTTCGCGGATAATGTTTAAAATATTTCCAAGTTCCTCTGGTTGGGGAATTCCATCCTCTGATGTCGAATTTTTTCGCCCAATCTCAACTTTTTCACTCTTTGTCATTGGCTTAAAATCAAAATAGTCAATTTTCGCTGGCAAAGGAATACACTTACTAAAATATTAGGATCCCACTGACTGTACTTGTCCCTAAGCACAGTTGCATAAGTTTGAATGTCTGCATTACTTTTAGAAAATTCCAATTAACTCCTTGGAGTCTTTGTGCGTTTATATCAAACTTATAAAGACCAACGCAATTATTGAAGTTATAGAATTGAGATCTTAACTTAGTTGGCATAATGTAATAATAGATTTGAACAAATCAGGATTTTCTTCGCTCGCTATATTTAACAAAAACGGAACTGAATGCTTTTTAACCATGTCCCGCAGTAATTCCTTAGATTCCGGTCGACGAATAAGTAGGCATAGACCTAAATCTTCTTTGGATCCGATAATAGATGTGTTCACCTTTTCAAAGTTTTCGAAGTATTGTTAACTTAGTTTACATTCCGACCTTATGATTTTATGAAAACTTGGCTCAATCAGTGTGTCTGAACTTGAAGATTCATAATTCGATACCAAATCGATCCAAAACTTGAGTAAAGCTAGACGTAAGGCATCACTATAGGGATCTAACGCACGTCTTTCCACCAAATAGTTGTTCAGGCTTGAAATTAATCGACTTTAGCAACTGATCAAAACAAAATTCGCTTCGACTGTAAAGTGGGGTGGCCAAATGGCCATCTAAAAGACGCACTCCACTTAACAAGATAAAGTTGTCACGAAATTTGACCGTATCCTTATATTATCATGAAAATACATTTCGTTTGGCGATCCTACAATTTGTTTAAAAGTGGATTCGGCAGATGGAAATGTTTCATCAAGAACAACTTCTATCGGTTTCTTATTTAGATTTCGTTGAAACCTCATTGCAGTGATAATACAAATCGACATATATTTGAAAAATAGTTCGTAACGTTCATCGCATTCAGTTGACTTGAAAGGATTTCCCACTGGATTCAATTAGTACAAAATAATTTCATGGTATTTAATCTAACGTCATGCTTTTGAAATCCTTACATAAAGACAATATAGTTCTTCTGTACAATTTCCATGAATAACATATGAAAGCAAGCTAGTTTGAATACTCTTCACATTTTGCTATAAGCAGGGATTTTTACTTAGGAACACTTATATTATAGGTAGATTGGATCGACAAACAAATATTCAAAATATATTTTATTTATAAGAAAAGACTTTTCTTTTATCACTGTGATAAACACGGTTAATATTTTTTTATATGACAATTTCCGGTCGACTTCCGGAAATTTGTATTGCATCAAAAGTTGCGCCCAAAACATTTTGTTTAAAAACTTAGCAACTAATGACATTGAGATAAATCGATCTTGACTGTCCGTTATGATTCCTGTCTATATCCCTTGCTTTAGATGATATTCGAAATCATGTTCGATCGCAAATATAACTCTTTCTCTTTCATCCAGGTATTCCAATATTTTTCTTTTCACAACTTTGAAAGCTATTTTTGGTATCATAAAACGACTATTACGATAACTTTAATCGCTCGACTCGTGGAGTATGAAGCATGTGTCATGATTCATACTCTAGAAAAAACACAATTAAATTGAAATATAAAAATTGCTTCTCTCGTGCCCAATGGTAACATAGTGAACCTGACTTGAGCCATATGATTCCACCTTTGTGGGCACAAATTAACACCTTGAATACTTTTTGATTGTTTATTATTATTGATTTAGAACTATTTCAGTTTATCAATAATAGGAATGAAATATATATTACAAGATATTGAGGTTTGATATTGAATGAGGCTTTATGATATCATCATGATGTTGAAGTTTTCAACTGCGGTTAACCAGCTGATTAGTAGTCGTAATCAAAAATAAATTGAAAGCTATACTCTGCTTCAGTCGCATCGACCATATCCATAGCCCATTCCGACCTTGATTGTGGAGTCCATGTAGCACCACAATTATTTGTATAGCAACATTGGCGACAAACTGATGATGGCCATCGAAGAAACGATTCAGGTCTGAAAAATTATTTTGTTTCAAAATCAAAACGAACCGAAATGGCTATGAGCTTATAATATAATTTGTCAGGAAACATACCTGCAGTTAGTTTTTGTAATAATTCTGGTTTGAAAGTTTTGACGCTTTTGAACTTCACATGCATTATCCTGCTGACATCCTTGTCGAACCCGAAGAAGTTTTCCTTTGCGCTGCCTTTGTTCCACAAAGCAAATGTCCTAAAGAAGTTATTTAGGTACTTTACATATTTCAGTTACTTACATCTCGACCGGGACATGTTCTAGAACTGCCATACAGGACACATTCCATTGGACTTTTTGCATCACAATGCCAACAATCAATACTGTAACACATATTAACAAACATAAAAAATAAAGTTTTCATTATTTTCGATTTTTTGGTGAATTATTATTTTTCAAATTTTCAACTCAAGAAATCTCGAATACGAATAATGCTCAAAAATGAGATTTTTGTCCAATATATAGTCTTTTAATCCAATTTTGAAGTGAACACGGTTGGCTACGCGTCGCTAGAAGGCTTATGGTTACCAAGTTCAACCGAAAAATAGTCGAATGAGTGCAGAAAATAAGTTTTTTTTCATAAAAAAACTATTGTATATGTCTGTAGTTTATTTCAATGTCATAATAATATACCTGTCCCTGTTCGATTGGTGCCATGGCAACTATTAACTCAGCATTTAAACACCACTTCACTTCATTTTCATAGAGAAAAAATGACAGAAACACAGTTCGAATCGCAAAATTACCCATACAGGTAAAACTGACAGTGATTATAAAATATGGATAAACCTTTTAGGGCTTTTTTATATTTAAAGTTGAAATATTTAATAAAATCATTAAATTAATCTTAAAACAAGTGAGAAAAATTCAGAAAATGGGACGTTTTACCAAAAGTGGAAGGAGTGAAAGCGATTCCAACCGATGAAAAATCGAAGAAACATATTTTGTATCAAACAACTAGTCAATCATATGGCCTAGTGAGTTTTATAATATTTGTATTGGGAATCTCCAAAAAAATTTCTATTTGATAAATTAAAAATATTTTACCCAGATAACACCAACAAAATTTGAATTGCCAGTTCAACGACATCCACTTCATCAAACAATTAGTAAATATCAAGGTTCCGGTGAGTACGGGTTCATTTTCGAGGAATATAAGTTATATTAAATTTCAGCTTTGGGACATCGATCTGGAATGTTGAACAATTCAAAAAGTCCGAATCCTTTGGGTGAAGATGGGATGTACACCGCTGCCGCCTCTCGAGTCAAACATCAGTTATATACAAATCGTTCGTAATAAAATATAGAAAATATGTAAGATATTCTTTTATATACATTATTGTCATTAATATTTTTATTTTGGATTTTCATGTTTGAACGCAAATTGGCGTCGAAATAAAAGTCGTTTGGAGAGTGACCCATTTCGCATCGTATTCTATTACGTAGGGATCTAGCATCGTTTTGGTTTGAAATTTAAAATATAAAAAACGGTCTTCGTGACACGATGTAAAATCTTCCCCAATCCTGAATTGATCTTGTGCTGGCAAGTCGCGATATCGATGGCGTTTCATTATCCATAAGAGCGTTTCGACGTCCGCCACCTGAACCAGATTCATTTTCGTCAAGGCCGGTCAAGTCCCAGCAAGAATCTTTTATTTCATCGCAGTAATCATGCATTTCGTTACTTTTACTTCTGAATTGTAAAAATCTTTTGCTTCCAGCATTCGATCTATCGATCTTGTCTCGAATTTTTCCTGGCTCTACAGAGATATGCTTCCAAATAATTTCGTTTTTCATTTCTTTGATTTTTGTTGCATTGTCGTCTCGAGAACTTAACTCAGTCCAAAGATTAAACTTCTTTGAAAAAGCATTCAAGCTTTCTGAATAAATACTTCAAACATGGTTCCTCCAAAAGTATTACCACTCGAATATGAGCTTTTACAGACTGAATTGAGAAAAATCCCTGATTGGTTGGAAAGAGGGCCCAAAAGTGGGGTGCATGTTAAAAGGCCGTCGTCTCTATGCTGCCGTCACTAATTTGGACCAAATGACCATCGGGAAGAAGCCTCCCTCTATGAAAGTAACCCAAATCCAATTTTCAAAAAAGGGGGGTTGTTATTATTTCAGGATACAGCACAGAGAATTTTTAATTATAATTATCAATAACTTACCATCATCAATATCTGAAATGTGGTCGTTTTTCAATCCTATTAGAAATAAACTTTTTTTGTGTAATTTATGTTGATGTAATCGACGAATTTGACTTTAACTAACTTCAAAGATATTCTTTATTAAAAACAATATGGATTTGATATATCTGAAGTCTTCCTGTAAAGCACTTGACAGAAAATGAAAGACTTTTTGCATGTGACATCGTACGTAAAAATAAGAACATCACCCCATTCAGACAACTCACGTAAATCTTAATTATAATAAGCATAAATGACTTAAATATACTTAGTGCTGGTGTTATTGCTCCGGAAGTTAATTTCCGTTGTTATATGCCTTTTAAGGCTTAAAAGTTTACCTGTAGTATCTTTTACATTGCAATCGGCATAGTTAAGAGTATACTGTCGTTCATTTTGTTTCATATAGTAATTCTCCTTGAAAACTTCATTTATATTTGAGCTATATTCGCCAATAAAACGGTTCTTATGGGATTTTTATATTCTTGAGCACTTAAATTTAGATCAAAATGTCTTTGACAAAGACCAAATGAAAGTTATCCCATGCCGTTAGAAGGCGTACAATTAGAGCTGATTTTCCAATACCATCACTTCCGAGCAAAGCAATATTGATTTCATTCTGAATTAAGTCAGTTGATAAACAAGTCCTGGTTGACTAAAGAGGGGGACCACTTCCCGATGATAATTTTATCCGAAATCCGCATGGGGCAGAAAAAAGACAAATACCACCAGGAAGACGTGGTAATCTATTCTTAGTTGACATACTGGTATAATTTACCTTTCCTTTCGTCGTCCACAGAAAATTGAGCGAACGCTTTGGTGAACTTTTTGGTGAGATAATAATTGAAATAACATTCTCAGTGATTCTTGGAAAACTTTGCTGCTTCAAGAGCATTTTTGGTCGTTTTTCAGACCGTGGATTTAAAATACTGACCCCGTTAGCCTATCACTGCCCATGTGTAACCCAAACTTGTTCAGAATAAGCCAAAGGTTCTTTGATTTGCTTCTAAATTCAAACTTGAGTGAATCGTTAATCAGTAAAAAACAACCTTTGTAATGTTCTATTCGTTGGAATTCTTCGATTTTCCCCCTTCCGTTTATTCAAATTCATTTTTAGCCCACCGGAAAAGAATTTGGCCAGTCTACTCTACTAGAATTATAACCGTGAAAATTCCACGGTTTTCCGTGTTGGTTTTGTTCACGGAGGATTTGAAGCTCCTTTCAGATTTTAAATCCACACCTTTAGTATTCATTTTGGCAAGAAAAGGTTAATGGCTTTGGAATTCTCTTTTCTATTCAGATTAAAACGTTCAACGTATTTTTGAGACTAAAAAAAGCTACCGTATTAACAAAAGTGTAATTAACTACATTGAAAAACGCTTATAATCCTTGAAAATGTGTTTTGCTCCTTATTCAATTCTTGCTAAACGAAAAATAATAATACCAAAACGTTAATCCCCCAATAAGCCAATAATCATTACAGGGAAGAACGGACCGAATGTCTATAAAATGCGTCCAGTTAGCTTCAGTTGGTCGTTTTGAACCGTATTCTGTGACCCAGGAATCAAGGTTCTAACTTAGAACTTAGAACAGAAAGTGAAACCATTCACAAATCAAAATATACAGAATATAGGAATGCAAGACCTCAAGACTTATTCAAAGAAATATAAGCATTATTAAAAATACATTTTCATGGTCAGATTTGGTCAAATAATAGCCGAAATCTGGTTACAAGTAATTTTTATTTTAGAATGAGTTTGATTATATTGAAACCATAGCAACGAACTCTGTTCTTTTATTTCTTTCTGTTTAACGCATTAACGATAGAGAATGACTGCCGAAGAACTGGATGTCGTTGAAGACTATCCCATAAAGTATCAAACAAATACAAAACATGAAAAGGCTGCATTGAATCTAGCAGAAAATTACCGATTGCAATATGAAAATTTATTTCCATCTCGTTCTCCACTTTTTATCGCTCCGAAAAATGAAGCTGGTACTGAAAAAGTCATTTCGACTTTTGTACAGGTAGACTTATCAAAGTACATAAAAAGAGGCCTCTTCCTGGTGGTCATAGAGACGACGACCATTGGGAAGATGCATCACACTTTACAATCAATATAAATTTAATTAGCCCACTCTATTGCAATTCAAAGATTTTTATCATTGGGACCAAATGGCAGATTTTATCAAAAGTTATTTGTTAATAAAATGCTTAGATTGGTTTTGAAAATGATTCTTCGTGACGTCGGACACGGGTTCAAGTCCGATTCCTTGTGGAACACGAGCATGTCCAAAAACCTCGGACACAGGTTTGGACTCGTATAACCATCAGACTGTCCGCCCTTATCTGATCAGAATAATTTTGAAACCTTCTCAAAGATGAACCAACAGAATTACCAAAAGAAATGTGGTCTCCCCAGACAACCATTAAAAAACAGGAATTGATATATTTTTGATCTGATATAAAATTATATTGCCACATTTCTACTGAATGATAAACTAAATAATGGTAATTTTCTAAATAGAAATTGATCATTCTAAAAAGCTTGGGAACTGTTTCGAATATTCAAATGTCTTGGTATCCTTGCTTATTGGCGCAGGATATGATGCTTATTGTGTTCATGGAAATCGTTTAATTTGATCAAACGTACTGAATGTAAAGAGGGTGGTCTATTTCGATGGTCATTTGGTCCGAATTCCACATGAGGCGGTATACAGACGACGACCATCGGGAATACGCATCTCACTTTACTGAACAGTACGAATATTTACTGAACAGTACAGTACGAATATTTTGAATATCTTTAGCTCATGTTTAAAACGAAAATAAGTTATGCTCCAAGAGAGATATGCTATGGTGATGAAAGTCATGAGGAGCCTCCAGTCGAACAGGCTCCTCCACCACCAAAACCAAAACCAGCTCCGCCTGCATCGAAATATCATATTAAAGAAGGAAAAGTGTTGGAATCAAAATATGAGAAATTAATGTTGCAAAAAGAAAAAGATAATAACATTCGTCTTGCAAAAAGTATGATTTTTAGAGAAAAAACGAGTTTAATATTTTAAAATTTTCAGAGAAGGAAGAAGAGGAAAGACAGAAAATGGAAGACGAAGAACGACCACCTGAAGACACTTTATATGGAAGAAGAATTCATTGCTGGGTTTTGGTAAAAGCTGGAAAACGCCAAGTTCCAAAAGATTTTTTTATTGAACCATTCACTGGTAATGAAGTTTTGATAGATTCCGATACATTCTTGGGAGTCGAAGCTGTTTGGAACCATCAAAATTTATGGTCATGCATTCAAAGTAGTGAGGATGGATTAAAGGAAACGAAAATATTTGTTCATCATTTATTTCGAAAAATAAGTGAAAAGTTTAATTGGGCTAAAATGAAACTAAAGTGAGCTGGAAATGGTTGATTAATAGTAATAAGCTTTGATTGGTCCACAGATTCTTGCCATTTTTGTTAATCGAGCGGCTCTGGCGGCATATTCTGGCATCAAAAGTAAAGCATGATATTTAGCACATTGTTGCTGCATTACAGCTTGATAGTTGATATTTGACAAGCGACCAGCATTGACCATGCAGGCGGTGGCTATTAAAATCAGTCGAATTATTCCCGAGAATTTCATTTGTATTGACTTCTAGAGTATGGACTGAGTGAATATTTTATATATAGGATCTTTGAAGAGGTTCCAAGGAGAATATAGCGCCAATATTGAGATCTTAGATGGCGCCAATATTGATAAGGGCGCTAAAGTGTGCAATCAACTGATACTTCAGCTGATATTTATAGCTGCACCGTTGCATATATACATGTATGAGTACAGTGCAAGTGTGCTTTTCTGTCAGAACAGGATATACGCCATATGTAGGGTAGTTACGTATGAAACTACCTGAAGTCTTAGTCCTTGAGGTGGCGCCGAGTTGAAGCATCTTTTTCCTTATAGAAAATTAGCAGCCAGATAAAAATAGTCCATAAGAATTCGATTCCCTTGAACTTTTGATAGGTCTAGAATTTTATCTTAATATAGATTTGAATTCTAAAAATAGATGATGTTTTACTAGTCGCACGACTTAATATTAGGGAAGCGATTAATAATGGTCCACATCTCATTGAGTTTCATTGAAATTATCATGATGTCACTCATGCAGCTAGTCATGCTAGTGAACAATTTTCATATTTTCGTGAAAGAACCTGAACTGGGAACTCACAAATCAAAAGTTTTGGGAGCCTCTGATAGCAAAAGGTAGAAATCATGAATCAAGTGGTAAACTTAACGATATTGATGAAGAAGATGGTGGCCTTCATGAAGATATCGAGCCCGATCTACCGCATAAGGTTCATTTCAAAACTGATGCTGGCTTTCAAGCATCCAATCGCTAAACTCGCATGTAAAAATAAAATTTAGCTCCCAGTCACATGGTGCGAACCAATTCAAATATCGAAACACGATTTTGAGACTCGTGCTCCAGAAGGGAAAAAAGTCAAAATCTACAAACGAGCTATGTTCGAGCATTTTTCGCCTTATGTTCAGATGAATGGACTGGTCCTTCAAAAATCCTATTTTAGCGATTTGAAGCTTGAAAATCAAATTGAAGAAAAATCCATTTTCGAAAATCGGGAAGACTGTTTGACTGATATTCATACAAATCTAACCACGAGGTCTGTTGTAGAGAACTTCAGACCAAGAAGAGAAGATTGCTTGAAAAAACACTCATATAACCTGGATGCAGAGAATAAAGCCGAAACAGAAAGAACCTTCAATTTTTTTGATAACTGCCGAGCTGATGGGCTTCTTGAACTCACTGAAACTGAGGATTCCATCATCGGTAAGTTTAT
This sequence comes from Oikopleura longicauda, assembly GCA_004367895.1. NCBI lineage: Eukaryota > Metazoa > Chordata > Appendicularia > Copelata > Oikopleuridae > Oikopleura > Oikopleura longicauda. Next base: position 23,437 of record SCLD01091759.1, on the reverse strand, counting down.
TGGTGTGCGCCTTCCTGATGGTCCTCGTCTTTTTACTAAAATACCATCGGGAAGACGCACCCCACTTTATCAAAATTGAAAATATTTATGTTGAAAGTTTTATTTTGAATTTCAAATTCAGAGCACTTTTCTGGCCGAGAAGACAAACTATACTACAGAGAAGTTGTTTTTGGAGAACGACCAAAAAAATTCGGGCCAGCTTCAGAAAACCCAGATAGGTTAGTAAACTAAAAATTTAAGGATCTCACTGAAAACTTCTTAAGATTATCGCGACCTGTATTTGAGCTTGTCGAGAGATTTGAACGTAATCCAAGAATAAAAAATGCTGATGAAGATATCCGTGAACAGAGATTTTTAGTGGAACATGAAAAAATGTTTTTTATATATCACAAGAAAGATAATTATATCACAGCAAGCAGTCGAAATTTCGAAAAGGTTGAATTTCACTTGAGCTTTGCCACTTTAGAGATGAAAACGTTCCAAGTTCAAGATATCAAAAATTTGATATAATCATCGTAGCGGCATCAAATAAGTCTTAAATGTGGTCAATTTAGGCATAGTGGTTGATTCATTTGTTCATTTTCGGTTTCTGATTGGATTTATGTATTGAACTTGTTGTGTTGTCATTATTCAAGTCAGAAAAAGTCCGATAAACTTTTCCTTAAACAAGTCTTTAGCCTGATAACGCTGACGACAAACAGTGGAATGTGTCATTTCGAGAAGGTCTACATTCAGCTTTCATAACTTCGAAAGGGAATGCCGAGGCAACAAAAATGGTATCTGTAAATCGTCAGTTACCTGTGTATCAAGAACTCGTTCGAGCACTCAAAGCGGAAGCAAAGGCTATCAAAGCAGTTCGCCAAACACAACACTTTATTTATGAAATGCTTGATGTGAGTACCCTTAAGGCTTCTCCACAGACATTTCCGTCTGTAATATGGCTAATCATATGAGTCATATCGTTGGAACTATATCGAAGGAGCGCGTACTTACCTGTACCGACGTGTTCTTTTCTTCGAGTTTACAAATCCGTGTAATAGCATCATGAGTATTTCCAAGACTATTATTAGCTACCTTATTAGTGATCCCCTGAATATAAAAGAGAAGATTATTGCATGATAATGAGAATATGTTTAAGCTTCGAAGGCAAGAAAAACTCCACCCGATTCTAGTCACTTCTGTGCATGATACAGTTCGCAATGAAGCTGCTAAGAAGCGGCGAGAAGATTTGAGAATTCAAGCGGAACTTGACGAAAAGAGAAAACAAGAAACTGAACTCGATTATTTGGCCCCATTTTTGGCTCAGATTGGAGACCCAGCAACACTTAACAGGCTTGATTCTTCAAACAAATTCCTTTTCGACTTATTCGGTATTCGTAATAATGATATTCATAATAATTATAATATATAATTAAAGCAGACTTAAGGCGTCAACATGTGCGTCAAAACTAACGTAATTCGTGGTATCCCAGACATGCATAGTATTAGGTGCACATATAAATTATAAGATATTATTTGAAAATTATAATGAGCAAGAGATTTTCTTGATGAGTGAATATGCCTTTTTCAATTGGACTGAACTTTTTAGCACAACGGTTAACTATGTCACATAGACTATGTGAAACATTTTTACGACCTACCGATTTTCTCATCCTTGGTCTTACAAAACTCGACATCTGTCTAGAATTACCGGTACAGTGCTTCGAAAAATGGCCCACAAGCTAATCCATTAATCACTTTATACTCTATCGTTATGATTTATGATTAATCTTGGACAAATTTGAAAAAAGTGGATTTTAAACGTTATGTGTTTTAAAAAATGAGAAATCCATCGAAAGGCAACAAGCATTGAAATTAAAAGAAGACTGTCTTTTGGATTTGAAAACCAGACTGATTGATCAAGCAAATATGATTCAAAAGCGTTTTGAGATTGAAACTGGTTAGAGCACTTTACAGTCCCAATACGGAGTATAATCTTAAAGGCCAAATATAACTGTAAATGTTTCAACAATTTAAACGCATTTTCCTCGCTCGTATGGTGACTGTTAAATTGGAATTATTCCTTGACTTTCAAAAGGCCAAAAAAAGTTTTTGTTTTAAATGGTCGCTTTTAGGTAAACTCAAGGAAAAACAGCAGGACTACCAAGAACGACAGAATCATATGACTAAAGATGACGAGGATGCTTACCGAGGATGGTGCTCTGAAGGTAGTTTTTTTCATTTTATCACCAGAACTATCTAAAATATTTGAAATATATTATAATAAATTATTAATAATTATTTCAGCAATGTTTCGTATACAAATTCTTGAAATGCGATTAAATCGACATAAAATGAACGCTCCCAGAATTTATGCCGAAATGGACACACGTCTCAAAACTGATCCCAGACTCAAAGTTTACTAACTCCTCCTAGTGAGATATGTGACATATTTTTGAATCTGTACTTTTACACTTCTATTTGTAAATAAAATTCTAATAAACAATAATGAGAATAAAGGGAATTAATATCAGGACTTGCTCACATAAGAGAGAAAGAGGAGGACACCTCTCCGAATATACAATATAGAGGGCGTCATTCACCCAAGCCCTGATATTTTAAAGCTTTAGTATCGATACATTTAAAAATGTAAAAATGTTTTATTAAGAGAACAGTTTAGTTCTTTTTATCAGCTTCGCAAACGGCCATATCATTGTTCAAATCAGCATATGAGGCAAGGATTTGATCACAGACAGATTGACATTCTTTGTCAACGTGATCAGCACGAAGTCCATAGACAATGCATCTCAAGGCATCATTTTGGTAATTTTTGGCAATCATACAACGTTGCATATGACTCTTTTTACGAGGACCCAAATCGTCATTGGAAACAACTCTGTAAAAATGTTATACATAAACATATTCATTTGATAATGATTTTTAGGTTAGAATGTCATAGTTTGTTAATTAAGTAATATGACTTACCCATTAACACAAGGATTCCAGGTCTTCTTAAGTTGAATTTGTTTCATTCTACCCATTCGAGCGACTTGTTTTGAAGCTTGCTTATCAGCCAATTGCTCAAGACGAGATTCCCGTCTATCTCCAGCTGGTCGCGGACCACGTTCTTGGCGGGCCTCCTTATTTTTTTTATTTAACCAAAAAGCTTTTAAAGATATTTTGATGTATCAAGTTGACACTTACTTGTCTTTTATTATTTTTTTCCTTGCGAGCTTCACGACGTTCACCATTTTCATATCTTGGGCCATTTTCAGCTCGTTTTTCCTGAACAATTTTCGATGATCATTCAGTTTATAATTCCGATTGGCCGGTCTTATGTTAAGTGCTGTTGCTTTAAAGTACTTTTAAGTACCAGAATATAAGTAACTTCAGGGCAACTGAACTACACAAGAATCTTTGAGCTCTTAACAATTCTGTTCTAAGACTTGAATTCAAGACCAGACTACTAGACCACATCATTATCTCATGGTTCATAACATTGGTGATATTATCAATGATATTATAAAACTCATGATAACTTAACTATATGCACCAAAATTTTTCTTTATTCATAGTATGAGTTTCATACCTGTCGCTCATTGACTTTTTCTTTTCTGGCTTCTCGACGTTCTCCAGCCTCAAACCGTGGACCATTTTCAGCTCTGGCTTCCTAGTAAAAACAATAAAACATTGAAGTCTTATGAATGAACTAACCTGACGGTCTTTGATAATTTCAAGCTTGTTTTCAGTTCTTTCGCTCTTTTTCTCGCTTCTTAACTCGTTTCTTTGGTCTTTTTTCTGTTCGAGTTGTTCCTGACGGGCTTCGGCTCTAAAACCAGATTTTTCTTCATTTCGTTCGACTTTACCTTCAACACGATTTTCTCTACGATCGTCTCGCCCATTTTGTCTATTTTCAATTTTATTACGCCGAGCTTCACGTCGATCACCACTTGGTCGTCCCTTGACAATCATTGATCGTTGCATTGCTGAAAACTGCTTTGCCTCTGCTTTCATTTCTTTTTTGTCGCCTTTTTGCTCTCTGTATCCAAGTTTTCGCTCCCAACGGGATCCAACAGCTTGGTTACGGGCGTCAGCGACGGCGGCGAAAATCATAATCAAACTGGAAAGCTTCATGTTGACCTTGGAGAAGTTCTAATAATATTAATTTGATTATATATCTCGAAGATACGTCCCCGCAATGTCCGTTGTGGCGAAATATTTTCTAAAATGCACGCTGATCATAATGCACGCTGAATCATAATGCACGCTGAATCATAATGCACTCTGATCAATAAATCAAAACCCCTCTTTTTTGAGAACAATTCCTTTTAATTATTGATTTCTTATTAAGGATCGTATTTTTTGTCTTCCTTTTATACTAGTTTTGGAACAGCTTGAACTTTTGTCTTTCTGGCTCAGGACCGAATTTAAATTTTAGACGGATTGATATTTTGACTTCTTTGCTATTTATTACGTGATTCACATGTTTCAGACTCACGTGACCTGCAACTGTATCTAACCAGTTTTAGCCGGTGAAAAAGCTATGTTACATTGGTATACAGGAACAGCCTCATTATGACGGGATACACTACGTACGAGGCGACAGCGGACGGACTTCGTCCTCCGAGCCTTCGTGGACGATCAATCTCGCAAAGTGGGGTGCGCGGCACCGTGCGCCTTCCCGATGGTCGTAATTATTATACTGTCCCGTCCGGAAATGACCATCGGGAAGACGCGCCCCACTTTACAGGTTTGCTTTCTCTGATACAAATTATCCTTTCCCAAATCAAACAATCGATTCCAAATTCTTCCTCCCCATCAAAATTATCTCAGTGAAATATTCTGGACAAGTTGTCCCACCTTGAGTCAATTTAATAGTTAAATTGTATAAACCTATCTTATCAAAATGCACAACGGCTCAATGGTCTAGGGGTATGATACTCGCTTTGGGTGCGAGTGGTCCCGGGTTCAAATCCCGGTTGAGCCCATCTTTTATGATGTTTTCAGTAAAAACATGATCTCGAAATGATATTTTGTCCTTTCATAGTCTAAATTCAAAACCTGTTCTGAATTTGGAAGAAAGGGTCGAAACAAGTTTCAAGTCCAATAACAAAAGAAGAATTTCTAATTTAAAGAACTAGGGAGATGGAATTTATAATTTCACGTTTTTGGAATTGCATGGTAGATTGACCTTTCAAGACGTGTTCAATCGCTTACCATTCCAAAATCAAAACTTTAACCTGTTTGAACCTACCGTATCTCTCGTTTATCCTCTCAATTTTTGCCAATAAAAATATTTTTTTTAAATGTCAGTTTAGTTTTTTATTTTATCTGACAGAAATAAATAAGAATTGAACTTTATTCAGGATTTAGTTTGGTCCCAACATGTTTTCTGGTCTGACCCATTCGTCGAATTGTTCATTGGTCAAACCGTGTTCAATAGCAGATTGGCGTAATGTCAAGCCATTCTTATGGGCAAACTTGGCAATGGCAGCTGCTTTATCGTAACCAATATGAAGATTCAATGCTGAAATAATATAAAGTAAAATTTTCAAACGGAGATAAACGGATAACTTTTGGACCCAAGAGTTATTTGTGGACTGAAAAGGTTTTCATACACATAGTTTGTCAGAATACCCCAAGCTATTTGTTCTTTTTAAGAAAATAACTTACCAGTGACCAACATGAGGGAGTTGTTAAGAAGTGTATCAATTTGTTCTCTGTTAGCAGTGATACCATCGACACAGTTGTCAACAAATGATTCACAAGCATTACCAAGCAATTGAGCAGATCTGAGAACATTTGAAACCATCATTGGCTTGTAGACATTCAATTCGAAGTGACCATTCATACCACCAGCAGTGACAGCGGCGTGGTTGCCAATAACTTGACAGCAAACCATTGTGATGGCTTCAACTTGGGTTGGGTTCACTTTTCCAGGCATAATTGAACTTCCTGGTTCGTTTTCTGGAAGATTCAATTCACCGAGACCGGATCGTGGTCCAGAAGCCAAGAAGCGAAGATCATTAGCAATCTTGTGGATAGAACATGCTACAGTGTTCAAAGCGCCAGAAACTTCAACGAGGGCATCATGAGCGGCCAAAGCTTCGAATTTATTTGGGGCTGAGACAAATGGCAAACCAGTGTATTTGGCGATATTGTCAGCAACAGCTTCGGCAAAGCCAATACGAGTATTCAATCCAGTACCGACGGCAGTACCACCAGCAGCCAACTCGTAGATTCTTGGAAGAGTATCTTCAACACGGCTAATAGAGTTTTGAACTTGAGTAACATAACCAGAAAACTCTTGACCCAAAGTGAGTGGGGTTGCATCTTGAGTGTGAGTGCGACCAATTTTGATGATATCTTCATATTCATCCTGCTTTGCTTTCAAAGCTGTTTCTAATTTTTTAAGACCTAAATTTATGTGTTAGTTGGAACAGCGTGAACTAGCGTATATCTACCTGGAATGAGTACACTGGTGAGTTCGATAGCAGTGGCGACATGCATGGCGGTTGGATAAGTGCAGTTTGATGATTGTGACTTGTTCACGTGATCATTTGGATGAACTGGGGTCTTTGTACCGACTTCACCTCCCATAATAAGATTAGCTCTGTTTGAAATAACTTCATTTGTATTCATGTTGGATTGAGTACCAGAACCAGTTTGCCAAATGACCAATGGGAAATGACCATCATCATAAAGCTTGCCGCTAATAACTTCATCAGCAGCTTTTTTGATGGCTTCAGCAACTTCAGGATCCAAACCAAATGGAATATTGGCATCTGCGGCGGCCTTTTTCAAGTAACCAAAAGCTTGAATAACCTAAATTATACCAATTATATATCATGCAATAATAATAATATCATTTAGAAATTACTCATTAAATAAAATTAAAAAATATTGAAAATACCTGACGAGGCATTTTATCAGCATTGCCACCAATTGGAAAATTGACGATCGATCGAGCAGTCTGACAGCCATAAAGTTTATCATTTGGAACCTTCATTTCTCCCATCGTATCAGTTTCAATACGATATCCAACCGACTAAACAAACTCATAAAGGAACTATAGAATTCGTTCGAAAATATATTTACAAAATCGGGCTCATTGAATCGGCGTGCCATATCTCCTCTGATTAAAGCTCTGAGCCAAATAAACCAATTATTAATTAGGACCCTCCCCCTTCCTCAGTAATAATAAAATTACTATATCCTATCAAAATACTCAAAGTACTAGAATAGTAAAAATATTCTTGGCATAAAACAGACTTATAGATAATGCTCATTTGAATGAAACTTTTTTGGGAATTATTAAGAACCATAAAATGTTCGATATTCAGTTCTACTTATAATCATACGAATTTTGGAAAGGTTACAACTTTATATCATTTCCTAAGTGCCCGAACAGGTTTTCAGTACTCGATTGGTCTCAAGTGGAATGTATAGTAGCTGATTTCAAGCACCATCTGATAAATCCTTTCCAATGGAGAGTCGGACTTGTATTGAAAACTCATTCCTACCACTCAAATGAATACCAATTTTAAACCCAAAATCGTAAGAAAAACTCACTACCATCTTGTTTAGTTAAATTAGGCTTAAATGACGAACTCTAAGTGGAATAGTTCTTACGAATTCGTTTAATTTCAAAGTCTGAAACTATCGTTTTCAATATATTCAAAATCGGTATTATAAACTTACGGCTTCATGGCGAGCACATTGGTAGAAGATTGCTGGTCGAGATAGAACTTTTGAAACAAACTTCATTCTGAAAAACATAGATTAGAATACAGTTTTTGAAGAGAGAGAATTGTCCAACAGGAAAGTTACAATTACAGAGCAATCAGTGAGGTAAGGCAGAGCGTTTGACAACAAGAGAAAAGGCGTAATGTGATTGACTTGTTTAGAACTGGTTTTTCTTTTTTGTGTCAAACTATTGTTTCGGAATGTAGTATTGGTCGGCTCAGGAAAATAAGGAAAATACATGTTTAGATATGTAATACGTGTTTATACATATCTATCGCATAACATTTAGCGGCTGATGTTCTCCTTTGGCACCGTGGTGGCCATTCAAATCATAATCAGCACTTGCAACGAATTGCATTAATCCTTTTGGCATAAAGTATGGTCTTGCTTCAGATCCATCATTGATTCGACAATCTAGAAATAAATAAAAAATATATATTCTGAAATGACTCAAATTCTCTTTTAAAATAAGTGAACTTTGACCGTGCCCGGAGACGCCTACCTTCACAGAAGCATAAAAGTAACGTATTGACTGCTGTTGAGAAAACAGAAAAGAATCCAACTGCAACGATGTAACCGATCAATGAGCATGTCACGATCGGGACCATTAATGAGTTTACTTTTGATAATTTTAAGAATAATTCCATAACTGATTTTATAATTTCGTTAACATGATTGTTGTTATTCAAAATTTTCCTTCTGGATGATCTGGAAAGTTTTTAATCATCAAACCAGCACAGATACCGGATGCCATCGCTACCAAGATTTTACCCAAAAATAAAGTTAAACCACCAATCAGGGCAAGTGCGCCAACTCTAAAAGCATTTGACGCCAAGGTTGCGGCTCCTTTACATGCCGAAACACAATAATTCTAATAAATAGTATTGATTTCATAATACCGAGACAGTATGTACTACTTACATGACCAGTAATAGCGACCATTGTATAACTAGTCGCATTGAAATATCTCAAGCATTTTTCAAAGAGACAAAGGCAACACATACAAGCCTTGGCCAAGCATTTCGCCCAGCTATTCTCTGCGGCCTTGGCTTTGTGATAGATATACCCACAAATAGCTTTTCAAGTTCATTATTCAGTAACTATTGAAGATAACACATACCTTTTTTAAATTTTGGATGAATAAATGAACTGTTCCTTGTGGAATGCGCAAAAGTGCGACCAACAACGACCCAAAGCAGATTGAACCCATGTGATATGTGATCAAGCTCAGAAATGATTCCAAAAGTGGACTTGTACTGCCAAAAGAATGTTTTGGGACACAGAAATAATATCTAGAAACTGCACTCGAAAGCATAAATTGATGACAAGCCACAACTACTTCTGTAACCCAGATGACACCAAATACCATAATGAGGAATGCCCACCAGAGGTCATTTCGGTTGAGTTTTACATAACCACCGGCAAGGTATTGAATTTCTCCTGATGATGATAAGAAGGCGATTGAAAAAGCCCACATGGTCCAAATCAGTATCAAAGTTACATACATCCAAAGGGGTTGAAATAAAAGAAGTGGGATTTTACCAATAACCTTGGATATATTTTATATATAATTTATAATCATCACAAAATTACCTTTCCGGCTTCTGCGAATAATTTGGCAGCCAGCTTTGCTCTTTTTACTCCGGCTATTGCAAAGCAAAGCATGAAAAACGAAAATACAGTGACAATAATAGCGAATGTAAGAATATCTTCGTGGCTTGAAAGCGCCGTAGTAAGCTCTTCAATGCGGTCAATTTGATTGGCTGTTCTTCCTTGTGAAATTGCATAACTGTACCACATGAGGGCAGTGGCTGCAATTGAAACTACCGTTACACCACCAATTATGACCCAGACGACAATACTGGCCAGGAATCGTAACATAAAAATGAACAGAATTGAAAGGCCGACAGATACAAAGGATGTATAAAGAATGGTATATCGTGATGCATATAAATCTCGAGCAATCTGAAAATGATTTGTATTGAAATCTAGAACAAATGGTTTTAATCCTACCTTATTGACAGTGGGAATGGAAGAAACAAAATCTGTTAATGAGTCAGCAGCATCGCCAAGAATAGTTGGAATACATCTATTCAAAATACTTTTCGTATCACCAGTCTTTCCAATTGGTAGCGCAGGACAATCACCGTCCCGACGTGTTGATGCTCTTTGTATTGTTTTTCCATCAAAGTTTTGTTGTCGCATGTCATAATTAAGCTTACACAGGTTATTTCCTTTTTGATATTCTATTCAAGGGATCTGACATTAATAACCCTAACAATTGTAACGTGGGGTCCATGGTGGCCCTGTCTGAGCGAGCGTGGGCGTGAGCGCTCTTTTCTTACTATTTTTTCGGATATTTTGGACAGAGTCAGAATGGGCCTCACTTTATATCTAATTGGAAAAGTTAGTAAAATAAGTGCTAGTCCCGTCCCTTGGTATAAATCATCATGGGAAACAATTCCAGTTGGGCATTCTTTGACACAAATTTCAACAGAATAGACAGAACCAGTGACGTCCTTATCAAAGTTTTCGGCCAATTCAGCAGCAAAATCGAAAAATAATACATTTGGTCGGTCGGTCATGTCCAGTCTTTCAGGGTTAATTCAGACTACTACATTCGATGTTTAACCTTGAACCTATCATTTGTTACTATCGAATATGTTACGTATTCAAGTTGTGTTTATTGTGTCAACCTTGCCCATTATAAATATGTTTTCCTTCTCCCTTTTCATTTTTCATCCCACAAATATTCCCGAATGAGTCCATGCCATAAAGGAGTCTTTCCGCACCTCCAGTATAAACACCATAAACAGATAATGCTCCCATTGCCCCAACATAAAGTATGAATAAAACAAGACAAAACACATCTGTACAACTTCTTGTCGTCTTTACATCCCAACTTGAGCTCTCGTCTAATTTATCTTTCTCTTTACCGAGACAACAACCCATTCTGAAATTAAAATTGATCAATTTGGATACATGTAATTGAAATGAATCATAGCCAATTTTGATGACAAGTGGCTGGTCAATGGCCGAAAATAATTTGTAATTAAGCGGGCTTGATAGCCCAATGGATGAAAACCTCAAAGTTTACATTCACAGCCTAGGTTCGATCCTTGGCATTGACAGGTAAGTCTCTTTCCCGGACTCATTCCTCTCATGGTATCAGGCCGGATCCAAAGATGAATTAATAAAAATATAAATACTAAACCTCGTCAGTAAAAAAACTCCCTCTCAAAGGACTGTAAAGGTCCCAAGCGGTGGGGGTTTCTCTGGAAGTCCCGGTTGGGTCAAGACTTGACCAGCCACAAGTGGCAACAGAGTTTTATGAAGAACTGGAATCATTTTTTAATCAAGAAATCAATGAGTCATAATCTATGAATCATAATAATAAATTATGCGATAGCGCCATCTCTGAAGAGTTTTTGAATTTGATCTTCAGAATATTTAAGTTCGGTTTGGAGAATATCTTTTGTATTTTCTCCAACGTCTGGTCTAACTGAAGCTCGTTCAGTTTTTGATCGACTGAAAATCGGTTGTGGGGATGGCACCGTCACACCTTCTGCATCAAAAAATGCCTCTCTAGCGACATTATGTGGATCAGCAGAGGCTTCTTCAAAAGTCAGAATAGGACTGGTGCACGCTTCACTTCCTTCGAAAATGTTTGACCATTCGAATAGAGTTTTTTGTTGGAATGTATTTTCGAATAAAGTTTTCATTTCTGGCCACTTGGTCGAGTCCATTTGCTCACTCAAATCAATCTGATTTGACAGTTCTAATCTATTTATTAGAACAGCATAAAACTGCGGCTCTATAGCGCCAATTGCCATATAGCGATTATCTTTAGTTTTATAAGTTCCATAAAAGTGAGCTCCTCCATCAAGCATATTCTGCCCACGTGACTCATTGAACATGTGACTCATCTGCCATAAGAATGAACTTGCATAGGCCGATCCTTCTGACATGGATAGGTCCAATACCTGTCCTTTGCCAGATTTTGTTCTTTCAAAAAGCGCAGCGAGAATTCCATTGGTCAATAATAATCCACCTCCAGCAAAGTCTGCAACCAAATTGATAGGTGGAATTGGTTTCCCATGGGCGTCAACCAGGGCCGAGAGAACTCCAGACTGTGCAATATAATTTATATCATGTCCCGGTAAATCACTCATTGGACCAGTTTGACCAAATCCCGATAGACGAGCGAAGACAAGTTCGGGATTTCGTTTCAGTAGTATATCTGAATGATCAAGCTAAATACCAATTCTTTTTGAAAATACACCTACCAGGTCCACATCCTAGTCTCTCCATAACGCCTGGTCTGAATGGGTCTAAAATGACATCACATTTCGCAGATAAATCTTGAATAACTTGCTGTCCACCGATAGACTTCATATTGACTGCTACAGAATGCTTACCGCGAGACTGCTGATCCAAATTGAATGACGATCCTTAATTTAACCTTTGGCCTCAGCATAATGCGAAAGTTTTAATACCGGCTCGGTCAATACGGATCACAGTTGCACCATAATCTTTCAGAATTTGTCCGCAGTATGGTATTGGCGCCAATCCGGCCATTTCAATCACTTTGAGTCCTCTTAAAGCCATTCTGAAATTGAATATGTTGTTTAGAAAAATAATATCTCACGCATTTAGAACTAGTTTGGACCACTTGGTGGTGCTATTTGGCAGCGAAGAGAAAGTAGCCTAGCCCTACAGTCAATTTCAATAGTACCGTAGCACATAAGAGACCGTAAAGGTAATAGACAGGACAATATGTATCCAAAAGAAGGATAATGACACCTTTATAAAGCCACAGAATAATATTTGGTGTTTCAGGCTTCTATATGGGCAGCATAAGTGCGTAGGCGGTAAATTTCGATGCATATAAGAGTGTTGTCAAAAAAGCTGACTTATAACTTGACGAACACCCGGTACACTTGAAGACTCCAATCCACAATCGACTAGATAAAATTCATTTACGGATTCAAACCAAGGACCCGGAACAATTGTATAAAAAACCCAATCCACACGCTCGGACGAAACTGTCGGATTGAGTAACTTTGCATGAGATTATTAATGGGAATAAAGGGAATTAATATCAGGACTTGCTCATATAAGAGACAAAGAGGAGGACAACTCTCCGAATATACAATATAGAGGGCGCCATTCAGCTAATCCTGATATTAATTAACTTTATAGTATTTGTGATCTGCTCAAAATTAAAATCACAAATATTCAACTATCCATAATAATCCGTTCCAAATTACGTTTTATTTGCGACGATTGTAATGTAAAATCAAGTTCATTCTTCCATACTTCGAAATCAAGCTTTGGGCCAGCGTTCAGCGTTGAAATACATAAATCAATTGACGATGGTATTTCAAAACTTTCAATTAGTTTTATATCTCTGGAAACTTTGGATTTGAGACCCATCTTTTCATCACACGATGGCGCCAAATAGACCAAACATTCAGGAACACTTCGGGAAATAAAATTACATAAATGAATGCATTCAAGATCTGATATTGTGCCAGACCCAATTAAAAATAAAATCCGTCTCACAGAGCCTGACAATTTGGATTTCTTTTGGGAGTTATAAAAAATTTTGAAGTGAAATAATTTAAAAAATCGCGCTATCAATTAAAACTCGTTCCAAAAACTGCGTCACAGAAGTCGCGATTGAACCAAATGCCATTTCTTTCGTGAAATGTTCTGTGGCTTGTTTATACGCTTCATTTCGTTTATCTGAATGACCTTCAAATCGTTCCAATTTCAGATTTTCATTCTTCACTCTCCAAATGGTATCATCTGGTGACAATTTAGTAGTTCCGTATTGTCGGTTATATTCATCTAGAACACTCTCTGTATGTTGAAATTTTCTTTCCCTTTCATTCATTGACTCATCGTGGTATCTAATCATTAATTTAAATGAGTGATTGAGACATCATTCATCAATTTCAAAAGTACTAACTGGTCTTCATCTTGTGTTATATCGTTAAAAACTGCATTTTTATCAAAAAGAGCATTTGAAGCTTCGAAATCGAAATCATTTTCAACTTCAGCAGCTGTTATTTGAAAGCATTCGTTTCGAGATGACCTCGAATCATTTCTCTAAAAAAAAATATCAACATGAACAAATAATTACACTACTGGTTATTTACCCTGGGACTATTTGAATGTTGAGATCTCCACCTTTTACTTCCGTTAGGATGTCCATTTAGGATTCCTTGTGTCTGTTGCCACGTATACCTGTCCATTTCTTTATTTTTACCATTGACATTCGTATTATTAGTAGGTCCAATACTAAGAGAAGCTATTTGACTTGCAACATTCGGATCAATCCCAGGTCTGGCCACTAGAGGATCACTTTTTGACGGAATAGAACTGATACGTTGAGGCGTGATCGCACCCATATTCAATATCGAAGGATCACCCATATTTAAAATTGAAGGATCATCTAATTGTGGCTCTGCTGGTGGACTTATGGATGGCTTCGCTGCCCTAAATTGTTTATTACTCGCAATTCTAAAGTGTGGGATGTCTTCCCAATGGTTGTCGTCTCTATACTTCCCCATGCGGAATTCGGACCAAATGACCATAGGGAAGAGGTTACCCTCACTATACCGTGATATCATGACTTACTCATCATCTGATCCACCGAGAGAATCTAAAACTTCTAAATCTCCAATTTCTGTTGCATTTAACACTCGGATTGATCCATTCTTGTGCTTCAACATTATTTTTTGTGTTTCCAAATTAATGTCATCTGATAAAGGATTCATTGTTGGAACGGTTCAGAGTAAGAAGCGTAGTGTAGTCATACATGTATCATGTCGCTCAAATCCTCCAAGATATTAATCTAGAATCCGACCTAATATTCCGACGAGTTTTTCATGGCCACTTGTGACCCTGATTGGTAGTCCAACGAATTCCGCCATTCTTAATGGTACTGGTACAGCATAATTTCTTTATATTAGTAGCCCGATCGAGCCTTTATTAATCACAGTGGGATATAATTGGCCATTGCTATCAGACTTTCGTCTAATCAGATATGGGCTGGATAGGTAGAAACTGCAAATGTGTAGGCGGAGAACATCTGTTACGGAAAACTGCATGTAATATTTACATAGGAGAATGGAGGTCATGAGTCCGTCATGGAAGATTTTGAGTTTACTGGAAGAAAAATGGGAAGATGAACTTAGCAGGATGACTCGTTATCATGAGTCAAATAGGTACAATTGACTCGATGAGTCATTTTATGTCAGAATGGAAGGAAGATCGAGGTCGGTTCCAATTTTGGTGTAGGCGGCTCTGGCATGCAGCGGAGGTGGAATACAGGAATGTTATTGATCGAAGGCAATCACGTGGTTTGGCATTCCATTGGAGGTGGCGGATTACGAACGCGAAGACTGAAGCACTGAATGCGTAGGCGTTAATAAATGGACCAATCATCTGGCCTCATCCTCTGGCTCAATCAGGTTATATGACCACTCTGACTGTAACAGGGAAATATACAGTTTCTTACATCAAGAGCGAGACGACGAAAAATTGATCTTTGCTCGGGTCCAGAAGCACCATCACGCGACGATGCTGAATTTTTCGTCCCGTGTTCTATTGGTATTTTTTCTAAATCTTCAAATACAGTTTCGAGTATCTAAAAATATGTAAGTTATTTTAGTCTAGGTAAGGAAGTTTTATTTACCTCGGTTTGCCATGTTATGGACACACAGCCTGTATTAAATTTTTTATAAAAATCTTCATCTTTTTCACCACCAATAGTAACTCCTTTTACCGTTGAAAATTGTTCAATATCAAGCACATCTTTTGCATAAACTGCTTTTTGCTAAATATCCAAAATACGCACTATCCATTTACTGAAGCCTTAAGGTAGGTGGATAGGACTACAATCCACCACTAAAAGGACTTATTGCGCAACAACTTACGTCAGGCTGAAATGGAGGGTAGTAGTGACCGGCCTTCAAATGTTTCATTGAAATGGTTGCAAAGAATGGATGAGAATGAACTTCTTTTGCGTTTGAATAATAACCATTTCGGACACCCAGCCTTTGATTAGGGTCTTTTTGAAGAAGCTGAAACAATTTTGAGTTATGGTGACCGGTCAATATAATCAAGATAAATTAAGATTTATACCTTTTGACAAATGTCCTTTGCAGCTAAACGCCCATTTTCCTCTTCTTCAATAGTTAACTGCTCCAAAAGTTTTAATTTTGTGGTCAATTTTGGACACCCATTCGCACCGGATGATCCATTTTCGGAAACTTTTTCTTTTTGCTTCTTTTCAGATTCATTCAAGACGAGAAATTTCGGTAAAAAATTAAAAACCGTTTACGTTATCAGCTTGAAAGTTTCTAAATCATGATTATTTTAATGAATTCCTTTTCAGCCAATTCACGTGCATAACTTGCTGTAAATTCTTTCGTGTAATTTTCTTTTTCATTTTTGACTCGGGCTTCAACTTCATCTCTCTTCACTTTTTCTCCTCGTTTCCGGAAGGGTCCTCTACCAGCGATCAGTTCAAAAATTATACAGCCTTTTTCAATGTTTTATTATGAGCAATTCTCAATTTAAATTCTCCGAATCCGCGAAATCGAAAAACAATCCAACGAAAGATACGATTAAACATGTCCCTAATCCCCACCAGTCGACACCAAATCCATATTTTTCATTTTTGACCACTTCGGGTGCCATGTAACCTACTGTTCCAACTCGACCTTTGACCCTTTGGTCTTGTTTTACCCGTTCGGCCAAACCCAAATCAGAAATTCGAATATTGCCATTGTCATCTAATAAACAATTCTCAGGCTTCAAATCGCGATAAATTATTCCTTCAGCGTGTAAATCTTCCAAGCCACAGGCGATTTGAGCCGCATAATAGATTGCTCTTATATGAATATTACCGATAATCAACTATTTCCAGTAACTATTCCTTCTATAATTTATGTTTGACTTTTTTAAATCACTTCAGTAACTATCCTTTGAAAGGTCATTGTATCAGGTAAGTTATGAATATGGAATTTAAGATCACCGCCATTCATTATGGTAAGAACAAGATGAAGAGCATCTTTGGTCTCATATGCGTATCCAAGTGTAACCACAAATCTTGAGTTTATCGACTCGAGTATACATTTCTCGTTAAGAGCCATTTTTTCTCCGTGACGTTTTTTGATGCGTTTCTTTTCCAGACGCTTACAAGCGTAAAGTTTTCCAGTGGCACGGACCTGACACGCACACACTTTTACCGTTTTCGAGCCAAAAATGACAATGTATGTCATAGAAACGCAAATAAGCGACAAATTCACGACATAAATGTATAAACCTATTATTCTCCAAACCGGTGCCTTCACCAAAACCACCTTTACCAAGCACTCGATACTGTCGGAAATGTGATTTTGTTATGCTCCGTTTTTCTAACTCTTTCCATTGGATAAAACGTGAATATTTTTTTGATCGAAGAAATTCATTGAATGGACGATCTTTTAATGAGTTTTTTTCTAAATCCAAATTCAGAATATAAATGTTAAGACAAAAATCTTTTATAACTCTTCCTGACAGATGCTCTTTTATTTCCCTTTGGATTGGTTGAAATATTCGGTCAAGGGGATCGTCATAATTTTTGTTCTTGCTTTCTCGTATAAGTGGTTCAGTTTCTAGTTTTTCAATTTCTTTTATACAGGTATTAATTTGGGCTTCTTCTACATACTCTTCCGTGATTGGTTGGGCTGGTTCTTCGAGGTGAAAATAACCGGGTCGAGTTGAATTTAGTCTACAGGGTGCATCCTGAGCTAAGAACTTTTGCCTTATCTCATCTGCAATTTTGTGTTTATCGTTGATGCTAAGTTCATATTGGTTAACAAGCTCCAAAAAATTCATCCAATTTCGATAAAATTCGCGTTGACGACAAAAATCTTCAAAAAGTTGCCTTCCAATGGGTTGTCTTTCCACAACGTAAGAATATGTTTTTTCTTAAGTTTATTATAGTGAACTTATCTGATGATTAATGAATTACCTATTTCTGAAGCTGTTTGTTCGCATTGGCTGAGTGGAGCAAATCTGAGCATGTCCTTCCATTTTTTACTTTTCCCTTTTCGTTTGTGCTCGCCTGAAATACAAACAATGAGTGAAAATAGAATTTCTGTTCGACAATAAATTGCTTAGAATCGTACTTATTAAAGTAACCTCAACGATAAAACGGGCTTTCATTGTAAAATGTACTGTATAATATGTTGTATTTGAACTTTCAATAGTTTGAGTTTTGTTTCCAAAACTGACCTTCATGTGACTAAGAATGACCTTTTCGCGAACCTATGACCTCTTTTCAATTGAAATGAATTACAGGGACCTGAATTGAATCATTATCACTTTTCGATCGCGTCTTTTAAAGTCTATGACGTCAAACCTCCAGGTTAAGATGCATTTATGATTCATGATAAATTGGTCCAAACCCTCTGACCACTAAAAAGACCACCGAAACCACAAAGCGAGCCCCTAAATGGCCCTAAAAAACAAATAAAAGTATTAGTCCAAAACTAGTTTTATAGCTTTCCGAGAGAATCACGGTTTTTGAGTGATCAAGAAACACAAATTTTACTTACCTTCCCGGGCCTTAATATAAACGGTATTGGCGACGATATTCTCTAGTTCCATATCCATCATTGTCTCTTTTTCTGCTTTCGAAAATCACTCGAAAATGCTCGAAATCTCTCCGAAAAGTTTGCTCGAATAAGTCACCCTAATTTACGCATTTATTCATCTCTTCTTCCTCGCCGCTTCTCTCTTGTCTTAATAAAAACGGGATTAAAATACTAAAATTGGAATGAATATCATGGGCACACATTTCCAATAATTCCGATTTACCCTAGGAATTTCAACTAGTAATATCAAAATGATATAGGTGTGGTATTTATGCAGTAAATAAAAGTAAGTTATTTGCTACATTAAAAATAGAAAAAAAATGTTGTGTTTTTCTCTTATGCATATATTAGTGAAAATGTATTAAATGCACTGAATATCTGTTCAAGAATTCATTCTAAATACTGTATAAGACGCTCGTGAATCTCTATCAATTGCCGCGAAGAAGTTGATTATTGTTCAAATAGTAAGTACAGAACTAAAATAATACTCTCAGCCTAAAATTGAAAAAAAACAAAAATCAACCAATTGATGAAAATCTAATTTACAACAAAGGAGATAGACTCTCTAGGGGTTTAGACAAATCGACCCAGTACCCGTGACGTCACTATATTTGTCATATTTTACGTCATTTATATATTTTAGTCATTCAAATTAGTAATAATTTTTAGTAAATATTTAAATAACCAGGAATATATATATCACTGGATACTATGACTTCAAAACCGTACATTAGGCATTGCTATAGTATGATTTCCATTTTTTGAAATGATTGATTTATATATTTATTTTTCGTGTTTCTCTTAAAAAAGTATTTTTTTCAATCTACCCAGAGCTTAAAACTGGATCTACTCTCTAATATTTTGTAAGATAACCGATGATGACGTCAGAGTCAGTTATTCTCTCTTCCCATAAGCTCTTTCTTCATTTGGTCAAATCTCTTCGGGGAAAGACGAGAGAGATTCGCGTAGGCGATGAGGGAAACAGCTCGAAAAGCGCCCAGTTGCGAAAATTAAAATTGTTTGGGACTGATCATTATTCGATCATCCTTCTCAATTTCGATCCACTTTGAGTACACTTCCTGTGTTTTGGAAGATACCTCAATTACAGAAAATATACCCGGTATCTCAATCATTTATTTTTCTCGAAATTATTGAAATGGAATTAAGTGAAATAGCGAGTGCCCGCGCATTGTATATAATTGGGTCAGACTTGATAGTGAGATGAACTCGTTTTATTTACTACCATGTCCAAATATTAAGAAATGACTCAAACCAGGTTTCCAACATTTTCAAGATAAGTAAGATAAGGTCGTCGTCTCTCCATCAGGAAGACGCATACCACTTTAGTCATCAAATATGTTCCGCAATTGCTAAATCAAAACGCGGTATCCTCTTTTTATAAAACAGATATCTAACGTCTTACTTTTTATTCAAATAAGCTCTTATAGTTCTTTTTAGTTGTGTTATCAAGAAATCATTTTACGGTATTATATCGAAGTAAGCATATCAATAGAATTCAAAGACACGAAATACACTCTATACATTTCAAAATGCATTATTTTAAGCGCACAGTGGTATTTTTCCACCCGGAGCTCAATTTTTTGAACGACTAAGTGGTAAAGTCCCAGGCTCGCTTTGAGGTGTTGAGTGCTCTCTAGCACAGCTAGCGGGAATCGGGCCAAAAGACACTCGAAAGAGAGCATGGGGCTTTACAAGGCTATTACTCCGGACTGGTAAATCATAGAAACTTTCCTAATGTCTCAAAATGACCGCAAGGGATTAAACAAAAAGTTACTTTCTCAGTTTTTGATTAAACCCTCTCTAGCGCCCTCCAGCCGCATTTGAAGTCGAAATTTCTCTTCTAGAGAGGGTTTAATCAAAAACTGAGAGAGTAACTTTTTGTTTAATCCCTTGCGGTCATTTTGAGACATTAGGAAAGTTTCTATGATGTACCAGTCCGGAGTAATAGCCTTGTACCACTTAGTCGTTCAAAAAAATGAGCTCCGGGTGGAAAAATACCACTGTGAAGCGTACTTAGACGCTTGTCGACTGATTCAGTTAAACGATACGGCGTCTTGTAGCTTGTGTGATAAGCTATAAATGATAACGTATAGTTAACTTGGAATATGTCGATTTCTTGATTTTTCAGTCTAGCCAGCTAAACTGAAATTCATTATGTCTCAAGCGTTTCGTCCTCGAAAAATCTTTTCTGGGTGTTCCGATGGAGTCAATACATACCCTGGTAGACATCCATTTCTTAGTAGAATCTTACACCGCCAACACCTTTGTTGACTATAAACAATATAGAAGATGAAGATTTCATCTACTAAGAAATAGATGTCTACCACCGGTACAATACCGTGAATAACCATATTTTAGTCCAATATAAAAGTTTAAAACTAAAAATCCGATTCTCTGATAGGCATGAACTTGAATTGCCGCCAACTAGTCTCATAACCCTCCTTAACGGGCGCCTCTTCGATAAAGTCCTTTTTATGATCGACGTTAACTAAAACAGACAGGATTCATTCTATTTGGTCCCTTGGGAGAAATCTCTAAAAGCTGACAATCTGTAAAAAATACGATAAGTTTGTTAGATTACCGAAACAATGGGGCCATATTGTTAATTCTGACAGAAGCCCTTTGTTAAATAACACCTTGAGTAATACTAACAATAAAAAATATCATTTTAGTTTAGGTTAATGTCATTAGAGCGAGAACCACATACTTTATAAGTATTTAAAAAAAATGATAAATTCCCACAAAAATACACTTTCACTCAGATAAATATGTTCAGAAATAAACCTTAGTCCAAAACGGTTTCTCTAAAGAACTAGGATTCGTTCATTAATACTGATTTTCTAACGAGTCTTTGAAGGGCTCTTCCGGGTAAAGTGTTGAATGTGGCTAGTTTAGTGTTTTTTCTCTTGTAAAAACGGCTTCCCTATAAATGCGTAAAATGTTATGATATGTTTGTTGTGGAGGACATAATGATTTATTCAACTCCATAAAATGGCATTAAAATTATGGTCTGGGTCAATAACACCTCGTCGGCCCTTTGTCAATTTTTATTTATTAAAAAGTACTGAACCCATTAACAGTCTTATGACGTCAATTGAGCAGTACTACGAAAAATTAAACTTTGTCTGAAAAAAAGGCATACCGTCTGCCGCATACGCTGAATTTGTGAGGACAACAGCCAAGAGAAATTATTGTCGCAAAAGGATCTCGGGGACTTGTTCGGTACCCGAAACTCCGGTATGGACCGTATGGTTACATTATGGTAACAAACCGATAATGTTCAAATGCCACCATCAGCAGGCAAATCGACAGAAATCTTTTACTTGGGAGAGAATGAGAATTATTAATTCAAGTCAAATTAGCGGTTGGCATATGACGTCATTTTAAAAGAACTTTGCCATTTTGAACTCGTCGGTTCCCAGATCGTTTTGTCGTCTTTTTTTAATTTCTTTAGATTATCTGACATATAAATTATATGGTATAATTTTGTATGTTTTGTAACTTTAGTTTACTTTTGGCACAAAACTTTGGCTTAAAGCTGATTCATTCGCTCATTTTAAATGCGAAATCGCTGACAATCTCATAGTTGGCAATAGGTATAATAATAAAGTAATTTATTAGTTGCTCCTTAGGTTAGATTTTTTTTAGATGGGACTTTCGAGATCTGAAAACTGACTGGATGGATTTCAAAACAAATTAGTCCATCTGATAGCCCGCACTAAATTATGTGTAATAACATGGCATTTTTGCCAATTTAGCTCTCTAGCGCCACTGGCGGATATTTTTGTAAAAATACTCGATCAAGCTAGACAAGTGACTTTTGTTAGTTTTTTCACAATTTTATCCGGAATTATGGATTAAATTGCCAGAAACCTGATAATGACCATAGAGACTAAAAGTTCAACTGACAAGAAATTGAAACAAAAGAACAGTCAAATCGGTTTACTCAGAGAATTTCATTAGGTAAGACCGTTTTCAGCATATAAAGGTATTGCCCGACTAGTTCATTCTAGTTTTGGTTATCATGGCCGTTAAAATGGTCAGATTCAGTTAGATCTCAGTCAGATTCAGTCAGAATCTCGTCATATGTCTCACTTGTTAAGAATTTTTCTGGTCAGAATGATATCCATTATGGATAATCCATATCAATATGTGGTCGCTATTATATCAATCAGTATAATCGAAAATATGTCTTGTTACAGAAAGTTCGATAGCGCATGATACTGTTTGAATTTTGGCGGGCTAAAATACGAGTTTCTCATTGGTTCGAGTCAACCCACACGCTCAACCCACGTGAATTGAGTTAGTAAGACTTCAGTGATAGAGGCCGCCGTCAGTTGGTCGATACTATCTAGGTCATGCAAACATTCAGAAAATATCGTGCCTTACATCGTTACTGACCCGGTATGTCTTTAGCTACTATCTCGGTATTCGAGAAGTGTTCTACGGATTTTGACGAGTCTAAACCGCCATTTTGATGGTGTCTTAATAGGTTGCAGGGGGACCGACCGTTCCGAATCAGACGTCGGTGGACAAGGACACGGAACATCCGGACAGCACTTTCTTGTCCGGCCAGACAGACAGACACCGGACAGAAACCGGGCAGGATTTCCGGAAAAGGACAGGACCCGGACAGTGCTGTCCGCCGACTTCCGGTCCGAATTGGTCTGAGATTTAAAGTTTTGGTCCTGGTCCAAGTTTTTTTCTGTGTCTTTACAGATGCACCTTTTTTGTGACACAGAAACCATCAAAATGGTCTTTTAGACTCTTCAAAATCCGAAGAACACTATTCGAATACCGAGATACTAGATTAAGACAATTTTGTTTACAAAAATATTCGTCAGTGGCGCTAGAGAGCGAATTTGGAAAAAATGCCATGTTATTATACATAATTTTGTGCGGGCTATCAGATGGACTAATTTGTTTTGAAATCCATCGAGTCAGTTTTCAGATCTCGAAAGTCCCATCTAAAAAAAATCTTACCTTAGTTTCAAATTATGAATGGCTCACTCATCATTTAACATGATTAATATTTT
>SCLD01091758.1:0-12843 GCA_004367895.1 Oikopleura longicauda | reverse complement strand
ATCATCAGCGATGATGACGGTGAACAAGGTAAGAGTAGTCCATTTGACATGGTTTAACTTGTTTGTATTAGTACCAGTTGACACGGGCGTAGTGACCGCCGAGATTGACGCGGGCGCGATCAGCATCACCGATGATGCCGACGAAACAGGTAAGAGTTATCCAGTTCTACGTTTGTTTAACATCGTCGTTCTAGTTGAACCAGTTGCGAAGAAAGCGAAGAGAGGGGGCCCGTTTAATTTTTACGATTATTTCAATAAACGCCCCAAGTAAAGTATTTGGTGTTTAACTTCATTATTGCATTGAGTACTTGCCCCAAACTCCTCACCCGGGTTGCCATATAACCCCACTCAAGATCCATTAAAGTAGTCAATATCAAATGATGTAATTAGGGACCTCCAGGAATAAAGTTACGAAAACGTAACTTTATTCCGGCAAAAACTTTTTTTTTCCAGATTTTGAAAAAAACTATGTGTAACTTTATTCCAACCCCACTGTATTATATGATTTATTTAAGTTAAATTGAAGCCGTAACTTATCCATCAATCACACTAGAAATTCAAAGAGAACAAAGTTAGACGGCGATTTTCGCATTTCTAGATATAGGGGTGGCCATGAGGCAAGCAACCTTTTAACACCTGAAACTGAGAATACTGTTTTCTCAATACAGTATTGGACCAGGGCCAAGCGGTCCTGGTTAATCAGTTGTAAATTATTTCCAAATGATTTTATTATTATGTTTCCTTCGTAATTTGTTTCGTGTACCTCAGAGATCAAATGCTAGTCGTTGTTGTCGTGTGGATACATGTAATTGACGCTTACAAGGATGCCCAAAATGTCCATGACACAATCCTTAATTACAGTGAGTATAATCCCGAAGTGATCCAGGACCGTTGGCGACGGATCAATCAGCGCGACTTCAATGACATTCGCGACTTTGCGCAAAAGAAGTGCTTTGTTTATCAGCCCGAGTTAACAGGCGAAATCGAAGAGTTCGATACATTCGAAACAATACAAACTGAGACGAACACTTATGAGAATTATCAAGAACTGGAGCGCACGTTTTCTTGTGATCGTTTGGACGATGAAATCGGCATTCGACTTGATGGTGGGTTTGACACAGAAGAAAACTTTGATTTTGTCAACGTCAGTTCGAAGTTGGTTTCTTACGAGCCATTCAGCGGTTCAATCAACAATGTACCAGTCAACTTACGCCAGAAAGACTTCAAGTATTTGGAATCAAATGAGCTCTATATGAAGTTTAAAGCTGACTTTGGCATTGTTGGCAAGGGATTCAAGTTTGACGTTAAATGCCGCTCGGCAACATCAACAGAACAGGCAAGAATACAAGTGGAGCATTCCTCAAGTGAAATGACAAACTGGAGCAAGGGGTTGCAATGTTTGCGACAGCACGAGCGGATCAATTACCGTACGCAGATGATCAATTCAGATTTTCAACGGTTTACTCGGAATCACGTGGCAATTGTGGCACACAACAACGACCAAGAAACCAAACAGCCCCTGGTCCTCGGCAATGAGTGGATTGATACGGAAAGTAACAGCATTTCAGTCATTCTGGTAATGCAAGATGACATCACCACTTTCAGTGATTCCCTATGGGAGTGCAAAGACTTGTCGGTGCCCTGTGTCGACGTCAATGATTCGGTCAGCTGCGATACAAGCCGTTTTTATGAAGGAATGGTTGACGAGCTGAATACAATTATGTCAAATATAATCGCCGATTACAATAGCAATGGCTTGTTGGAAGTGTGTCTTAATGCAAGCCGAGAGCGATGCATTCGTGAGTACATCAAAATGTACCACGCGGCTGACAATCGGGATGAGCGCGAGTCAATCCTTGAACTCTATGGAACCATTATCATGTTCGTCTCACACGACGATGATGGGTTGCATTCGTGGGAACGATTGGCGTTTGCGCATGGTGCCCTGTTCAACTCCAATATTGAGACTGCGGCCCGGAAAATATTTGCAATGGCTCGAAAGCTCTACTGTGTCAAGACAGAAGTGAAACAAATAGCGGTCAACTTTACTATTGAGGCGAGATGCTTTGATCCAGTCAAAAATGACATTGATTTGACTAACCGAAAGTTTACTCCGGTGAACAAAACACTGATGGACAAAATTTATCAGATCAGTCATACAACAGTGGTTGATTTTATTGAACGGTACAATGATCACACCCAAACTGATGAAGTACAGAAAATTGTTCGAAATCAAACTGCAACAGAATACCGTCCAAGTTTACCAATTCAAGCTCAAATTGATCGTGTTGAATTTGTTGACGGCATTTATGTTATGCATTTGGACGAGGCAAATGAAATCGACGTCAGACGAACACTACGTAAAGATTTGTGTGAACAGTATGTCACGACGCAGCTTGTTGCGCAGCTTTATAGAGAGTTTGATCAGGATACATTATTCGACGCTGATTTTACTGAGGTCAAGCTGGTTTAACTTGACAGTGTATTTATTATTAATAATAGGTATTTGATCGAAACTTGTCACAATTTGCCGATTTTAACCGGCTGATTGATGCACGTGACGAGCGACCCGGTTATGTGTTTGATCCTGTCGAGATCGACGTTTATTTTATGATCAAATCAATCAATACCATTAGCAGGTTTAATTCGGTGAAACTTATTATAAATTTTAACTTTTTTTCGTTATAATATAATTTTATTAACATTATGTATCGATGTCAAATTAAAAACCTTATGTTTTCACTCAATTACACCTGCACTTCGGTATCGGTGACGAGTACATGGATACGTCAATTGTGATGAAACTCGAATGGAATGACATTAACTTAAAGTGGGATCGCGACAAATACCCAGTGAATACGATTCGCACTGGCAAAAAGAATGTCTGGGTGCCCAATGTCGAAGTGCTCAATCGCGTGTCCGACTTTTCCCAGCGCGATGAGGTCGAGCGCTTGGTCAGTATCGAGCATACGGGTCAAGTGCAGTATACACGCGCATTTCGAATGCGATCAATGCTCGACACCTTCCTGACGCAGTACCCGTTTGATGTTCAGGAACTTTATTGCGCTTTATCTTTCAAGTTTTCTTTCTTTCTTTTGAAAACGTAATGTTAAAGTGCGCCTCAATCATGCTATCAGCAATGGAATGGCCATCTGGCACGGTCAAATTTGTCTTCAACGATTGGAAATCGCGGCTGAGTGACACCGAAAAGAAAAACAAGTGGCACCTTCTACTGGACGACACGGATGAGGCGTTGAAAGCAATCATGTACAGCAAGTATCAGAATTTGGACAAGGAGTGGTACCTGTTCGCGTACAAATTAGAGGTCATTGAAAACTATGACACACTTATCAATGCCAATTTTTCAACGGCAATAATGAACCTGGCCGTCATGCGAAATACGCCCTACTATTTTATGACATTTATGGTGCCAATTTTTGTGTTAACCCTGTTGGCGCCTGTTGGTCTTATTATACCAGGTACAATTCATTATATTGAACTGAACCATTAACTTACTGGTTAGTTGAGTCTGGGGAGAAACTTGGTTTTCAAATCACTCATTTGTTGACTGTTTTCGTCTACATTGACTATTTACAACAGACAATACCGGTGACGGATTCTATCAAGAGTGCGCCGTCAGTATTGGTTTATTTTGTCGTTTTGATCATTGTAACGACACTGTCGATATTGGTCACCACATGGACACTGTTCCTGTATCATGTCACCGAGCATGAGTCGCGGAATTTCAATCAGCGAGAAGCTCAATTTTGTATTAAAATGTCGCGAATTTTCAACTACATGACATGCAATCTATGGCTTATCGACATGCCCGAATGTGTCGAGCAGTTTGCACTCGAGAAGCCTGGTACTAGTTACAAATAATTAGAAAATATTTTTGTATGTTTTCAGCCAAACGAGTCACCACTGAATTTGGACCAAAGTCATCACTTGCCCAATTAATGAAGATCCATAACAGTGCATCAAATGAGGAGCAAATTTCGAAAAATAATAACATTCGTGTCTTCCATAGGCAAGTACAGTTTGACTTGTTCAATAATATTAATTTAAACAGGGCGCTGCCGGCGACGCGAACTCCAATGTCAACGACTAGTCAAAACGTTAAAAAAGATCATGCGGCCATGTCGCTGGGCTTCAAGTGCATGGCGGAATTGCTCAATCGGCTTATGTTAGTCATCACCGTCATTTGTTTGCTTGTTGCATATGGCTGTTTGGTGTTTTCAACCTTTCCCTTCCACGATCGCTCGCGTCGAGTTCGTCAAGTCATTGAAATGGGCGACTTTTGCCCTGAGTCTTGACTTGGACATGTTAATCAACTTATACCGTGATTCTAAATCGCAATTTATAACTTAGTATTAAAACTAATAACATTTTAGTACGCCGGCGCTTGTTTCGGCGGCTACATAGTTTAGCATCCCCCTGTACTATTTCATAGATTCTATATGCGACCAATGACATGTGTTCATGATAATATGACATGATGAACGTATAAATTGTAATAAAGATGAAATTAATAGCCTGTCTGTACTCCATTGTAGCGTGTAATACATGTGAGGACCGACACGATGGTCAATGTTTGAACTGGGATGATTTCAAGGTTAGTTCATCAGACCGGTTAAGTTGTTAATTCCATAGTCAGTGCATTGGCGGCTGGGAAACGGGCATTTGCCCCGGCGCAAATAATATCAAATGCTGTAAGCCATGCGATGCGCAGTGTCAACTCGCCGAGAATGAGTACAATGACTCGTCATGTGACGCGCAAAATGGAGAGTGCTTCGACGATTCGAACAAGTGCAACGGGCGCTACGTGTCCGGCGTCTGTGGCGGGCCCGCAACACGTCGTTGCTGTGTCGAGACGAGCCAGGAGGACTGTCGCCTCATCGAGTACAAAACGCCAAGTATCAAGGGATACAACGGCCTGACGGTGCGCATTGATCCTGATTTTAAGCCACTCATGGACGAGATGGACGGCCAAGTGCGACGCTGTGGCGTGACAATGCACATCACGCATGCCTTTCGAAAGGATGGCCAGGATTTGGATGGGACAGTCTACCCGCCGGCGACGCGATCGAATCACTTGGTCGGCCATGCCATTGACATGAATCTCGACACGCCACGCGGCTGGTGCAACAGTACGTGCTTGGCGGCCGAGTCAAACACGTATGCCAAGTGTTTCACCGATTGGGTGATGGCACACGCGGTAAGTTAATCTATCCGAATCAGTTATTTGCGCAACGCCGTGTCATCCTCCTTGCTCAATCCTTGATGACATGAAAAAATGCTAATGAAATATTAATGAAAAAAGTATGTCAGTAAAAAGTAGGGACAGTAAATTTCCTAATCTTGTTCGGACATCATGTCAGTGTGTTATTTGTCAATGACACTAGACCTGACTGTAACTTCATTTAAGGGCCTCCGCTGGGGACAGACATTCAACGATCCGGTTCATATTGACGACAATTTGAATGGAGTCAATCCGTCACTGTGGGATGAGCATTTTTATGCCAATCAACAGTGTCATGTTTGAAAATAAAATGTGACTTATTACGACCCAATTTGTGTACCCGTTACTTCATTTAAAATACAAGAACTCGATTTCGTCATGACTTGTTTAGTCTCCAATAAATGACTGTCAGTCATTGACTGAATAATCAATTCTCACTTTTGACCTCTAAAAGAGGTTTCCTATTAAAAACTTTATTGAAAAAATAGAGAAAACCTGTCAGGGGACCATACAGCGTCTTTAAACGGAAAAGAGAATGAACTCATCTGGGAGAACGGCCTATGTTGCCCTGTCAAACGAGTGCGGTGTCTGCCATGAACACTACACTTTAAAAACGTACCCTTCATGCTTACCGTGTGGACACCTTCTGTGCTGTCGGTGCATTCAGGGGCTTGCCAACAGCAACGACTCTGATCGGTCTCTTAGATGTCCAATTGATCGAACACACTTCGCGGAGTCCAGTGTCCGGCGTATATATAGTCTAACGGAACGTACGAGTGAGTGTTACAACTTGACTACACTAATGGCGTTGGAATCTCGAAGCCGGCAACTCGAAATGGAATTGAATGAAAAATGTGTCAAACTGGAGATTGAAAGAAGACGTAGTCGAGAAATTCTACGACGTTTAAATCATCAAGTCTTATCGACACGACGTCAAAATAATGGAACATTGAGAGGAAGAAATTGTAACACTGTATTAGACAATTCCATCAATCGCAAACAACGGAAACTGACAAAACTTGACATCGCAGCGACTCTTGTTTGAATGCCCAATTGACTCAAAAAGACACCCATGATTCATGGGCCATGAAGAACGTTCGAAAAATAAAACGTGACCTTTGCCGTAATATTAGTAATATATTATATTACGAACGAAGTATTCGTCATTCAAGGCATTAAATCAAATTATAATTCCTCCTGATGTTCATTCACCCTCTACTCACACGAAGTTAAAAAGACATTAAAAACACGAAGTTAAACACGCGATGTTATTGTTACTTCATCAATAGTTAGGAGCAGCCGTGGAAGACGCGACACTGGCAATGGTCGACAATCAAATCGTAATAAATCTCAGCACCGGTAAAATCATTGCGCAGGATAAGCTCGGCAAAGTTCTGTGTACATCCGACTTTTGTTTCGCCAATGCGGTAGCTAGTGTAAATGAGAGTCGTCATTACGAGTTTAAACACGCCATTTCAACTTACGTCGTCGATTCCGTTTGAGCGCACGATCCCGAGCACTGGCCAATGTTGATGAACTCGTCGCGTGCTAAAATGTGACCGTTCAAACGATGCGGCACCCAGCCATCGAAGACCAGTCCGATTTTCTATTTTTAAATTATTATTTTTGATGATTAAAAATCCTTGACAACCTCGGGCGTCGTGTATAAACGCTGTTTTTGACATGGTAAACCGCACACCATTTTTGATTTGTAGAGGACGTGATCAGTTGAGCGGCGACTGCGATGCAATTCGAATCGCGCTGTTGTTATGCAGTGGTTCGACTAAAACATGAATTACAATTAAGTAAATCATTATTTTTAAATGCAAACCAGTGTGACGTCGTTGTCGAGTGCAGCGCAGCTTTGCAGCATTTGCAGTCGCTTGTCGAACAAGTCAGGCTGGATGCAGTACACCAGTGTTACAATATGATAAATAAGAACACGCATTGTGATACATCCGTCGGAATTTGAATACCAATTTATACTATGTCTCTAGCGCTACAAACGCAACTACAATGGAAGGCACCACCTTGCTTGACTTGGTAGATGAAGTCATCGAGGACTTTTCTCTGTGCATGAGATTGCTCACTCACATTGAATCTCTAAATGCCTTTAACATCAAAAAGTATGCCGGCAATTACCGGCATTTTCCGTCTCATTACATTGTGTCAGTATTTGGTAAGGAGGACATAAATCTATGGCGATACCGCTTGTCTTCTGAGGAACTATACTGTCGTTATTGCTTTATAATAAGCCCTTAAAATTTTATCAGTAAAGAATATTCTAATGATTTCCTAATTTATATGCACAAGGTGTTATAAGGCCATTTTTCTTATCAATTGTTGATAAATATTCCGATGCACACAGCCTAAGCGTGATGAAAAAGTAGAGCTTGAAACTCCATAATTAGCTTAAAACGAAAATGTCGATCTTCAGCATCGCTTCCATAATAATTATGGACCATAATGTATGATTGTACCTAGACGTCTGTCCGCGTCGAGCTCGTTTTGATGTGTGAAACGTCAATGTCTGTTTCCTATAAACTCTACCTCATTTCCTTGCCAGGAGAAACTAACGTGATGCATCGAATGAGCATCGTAAGCGGCCCATTTTTATAAACAAGTAAAAACAATTTAATTACTAGTATGTCAATTTATATTATTTTCGTTCATGCAGCCTACAACACAACCTGTGTTACACAGGTAAAGCATGCACGGTGACATATATTCTTTAACTCATTAGATCTAAAGAGGCATTGATAAATTCTTCATCATTCATTATATCCCTCGTATCTAAGATACGGTATCTTGCAGTTACGGGGCTACTGGTAGTCATTCGTTTATGCACGTGAATCTTGGACTTCATACACCAATACTGGAGATGGCTCAGGCATGCACTGCGTGCCACTATTATTACATTATCCCTTTTACAGACATACACTACCAGTTTTATAAACTCAGACATGTTTACCAGACGTGTGAATCAAAAACGTTTATCAATTTCTCCCTCGTATCAAACATTACTGTACTACAGTAGGTGACGGCGATTTTAAGTTTTCTGAACTCAATACAACATATGCACTGAAACAAAAATAATTTGATAAGTAGCTTCGTGTCATTTTCAATTTGTATTGAATCGACAAATAAAACGTAAGTGACATTATTAGGCATAACAGTCCTTTCAAAACTGAAATAAAAGTGAAAGTTGAAAAAGGGGTTGATAAGTGACATTTTTGAATACAAATTTGATTTTAGAAATCAACGGAGCATTTTGTTGATGAAACTGCCCTTGATTCTTAATAATTTTAACATCAAAAATGCCGAGTCTATCATGTCTATTAATTATGCAGAGTAAGATAAGTGGAGTAATAACAGTAGTAAGTGACGGTCTCTACTATCCGGGATAGTCTATCCCTTCATGTCATAGTAGTACCAGACATGTCCATCAGGCGCACAAATCGGCTTCACTTCACATGGCCACGCTGGATGGCCACAGTCGCCTCCTGTGTAGTCATCACTCCAGAAGCCATAATAGTCATAGTATGTTGGCGGTGGGTCGACCATCTCCCAATGTTGATCCCAGTGATAGTTAATGCCCCACGGATTGTGGGGACCGGGCGCACATGTCAGCTCGGGTGAGGCACGATCAACGTAGAAACCATCGGCACAGCCCAGCGTACATGTAGCACCTAGCTTGACTTTGCCATCGAGGTTTGGATCACCCGTGTTCGCCCATATTGCATCGGGTGGACAGTTGAACGAGGTGAAGTGATCAGCAGATGGCGATGTCTCGTGATACTCGGCGTAGTAGTAGGCGAAGTCGTCACTTTCGGATTGTTCTTTAGTGATGAAACCGCCAATGGTCGTGCCATCACTCAACCACGAGCGAACATCGGCCATACTGGCCGAGCAGACGGCGGGTACGCAGTAAGAAACTTCAACCTTGTTAAATTGACAAAAGTAGCCCTGCCCATTATCGCCAAAGTAATCGCACTGACACTCGGTTTGTGGATGGCCAAATCCATGACTGAGACCATAGCCTGGTTCGGTGCACTCGTTCTTGCAAATGGTTCCAAGTGTGAAGCCATCTGGGTAGTCGGCAAAGTCAAGCTTTTCATCATTCAGATAGCAGTTCGTCGGTTGTTGATTATCTGGATTGGTGAATTCACCATGGAAGTCACATGTTTTTGGCGTACAGTCAAACATTGGTCCGCTCCATTCACACGTGTCCGTGCATCGGCATATGATCTTCGAGTCGGCCATTGTGTCATAGCTTTCGTAGTGATGATCGAATCCGTCATTACATGTCTTTGAGCAGATTGAACCGGGTTGATTGCCATTGGTGCACGTGATGAAACCTTCATTATCGCCATAGTCCGTGTCGGGAATAGGTGCACATTCCGTTTCTTGGATGACGTGACATTTGGCAGCTTCATGAAGCTTTTCTTTGCTCGTTTTGAATGCATTGTATAAGTCGGTGACGCCATACTTCTCATCGTAGTCGTAGTAACCGGCATTTGGTGATCCATCGAATCCCCACGAAATATCACTCTGCCAGTGGTACTTCTTGAAATATTTATCAGAGTTGCTCATCATTGACCAGAACTCTTCGGTGTCCCACCAAGTGGCTTCGATCGGGCGTCTACAGTACAACTTGTCCATCAGCGTGTCAACACGTTGCCCATCGGTACAAACAGCTTGACAGTAGTCGCCAAGTGGAACGTACCAACCGAGCGAAGTCTGGGATATGACACCCGTTGGACAATCCCAGTGTGAAATGGGAATGTCCTTGGAAAAGCCCAGTACTTTAGGGAAGTAGCAATAAGTACCAAACTCGACAACTGGATCATCGTTGGCCGTTGCCCCCTTGCATTTCTTCTTCTCCTCAATGCCAAAGAACAGTGGCTCAAGGAAGGCGCCAACCTTCCAAGCATCACGATAGTCAAGTGGTCTACCGATGCTGCCCTTTTTGATGCGCCAGTCGCACGTGCGCTTGTCGCCATCCGTTTCACACCAGCATGCCGGCATCACTGCTGGTTTCAACGTCTTCGTCTCATCGTGCGAGGCCGGACACTTGAATTGGCACATTTGTTTTGGGACTAAACTGCCCGGGTGATGCACATCGGGGATGGAGCACTTCTTCGCGTTCTTTACATACGTCATCTCATCACCCAGATAAGGTACGAGATCTTTGAGCGGGCAGCCAGGTCCGCATATTTCTTGATAACGGCCGAAACCAGCATCATCGAAAATGTAACGCGCGCCCACAACATTATTGTTTTCATCATAAACGGGCGCACACCCAATCTTGGCTGTCAAGTTGTTCTCCGTTTTGTCGAGTCCCATGTTATCTGCCTTGCACTTGATATTGCACTCGACAGCGCTCCACTCGGCGAGACCGGCGAGGATGTCCTTCTTTTTGCAGTTCTTTTTGCAGAGCTCGAGACGCGGCACACCATCCTTGACGCCATTCTTGAACATCATCTTGCCATCGGCACGCTTCTGTGCCTTGCAATCTTTCAAGTCGTACTTGACTTCCTTCCACTTGCCATTGAGCTTCTGGATCAAACCAACGTCGGCCAGATTGCAGTAGAATATGTTCTTGATGCGTTTCGTGTTGACAACGTCAATGTCAGTGTTTTCACACAAAACACCCATCTCGCTTGTTTCATTGCAATTAACATCATTCGACTGATTGTTTGAGACGTATGTACACTGATTGCTACCGAAAATGTTCACTTCAGTCCAAAACTTCTGCTCGGTCAGGTTGTTGTTCGCCAAAATCTCCATGACTTGGGCAAACTCCCCATCATCATCAAACAGCGCCAGTTCATAACTTGGGCCGAAGTTGATTTTGCACTTGAATCATATATTTTTCCGGGTTGGTTTACGTGGCACTTACCTGTTTCGCTGCATCGGAATTAGAATATGTCTCTGGTCGATCGGCCGGTATAATACCGAACTGACCAACGGTGAAACTCATGTCGGGTTCTCTGTCGAAAAACGATCAGGGTGACAGTGTTTCATCGTTTTTATACCACCGTACCAGGTGCCCTCGGGCTTCACGGCAACATACCTGACCATTATTTCACAATGTTATTATCATAATGTGGCAGAATCTTAACCATGAGTTATGGTAAAAACACAACGTCTTACGAATCAACGTTATGCAGGTGACCTTCATGAGCGAAACACAAATCTCGGTTATTCAGTCTGGTGTCTCACTTTGGCATCTTTGATGTTGACTTTATCACTATTGACGATAACACTATGGTACCCTAGTACGCAGTGGCACGTTCCGTGGTACGTACCTTATCAGTTGCGTAGTAGTAGTCACCGGGTATCAAAGTTTGCACTGCCCACGTTAGACCTCGAGTCTATTTCGAACAAATTCTATCGGCGCCGGAATTGTTCGTGTCTGTGACACATGCGTCCGAGTCACTTTCACTATGTGTCATTTGTAGTCCCGAGGTTTGACACATGTGCATATTGTGCTGTGTTAACAGCCGCAAATAACGTTATACAAGTGTGTCTTATACAAGTGAAACAAACACCCTTTGAAGTCATCGCAGGTTGTCCATATGCAGAAGGATGCGGACCTTATTGACCTTATTGATTTACATTTCCGAATTAGTTCCGGAATGCTTTCTTTCCATGATAACCCTGGTGGTGACAGATGCACCTGTAGCTTACGATGCAATGTCAAGTTAATGTAACACTGACAAATGCACTATTTGCTAATCTGTTGCTTAAATCTGACAACCGAAGATCAAACTTGTTGAATGTTATACTTCCAGTACATGATAGTTTAACATGATTATTCATTCTGATTGAATCATGTCTGAATGGTTATACAACTTGAGTGGTTACAAAATGTTCGGTAAAAGTACTATGATTATTTACTGGATTTTTAACCACTATGAAAACATGCCACTACAATTGTGAAGTCAATCGTCAATTGAAATTATGTAATGTGGGTGATGAACGCTACCATCTTAAGTCAACGTGTTTAGTGGCGACAATGGGATCCCCCTATAGTAACGACACATGATAGACAAATGATATGGCGGCTATTCCGTTTGTTCCATTTTTTCACTGATCAAGAATGCCGTAAACACGAAAACACATATCCGACAATTGGTCGCCAAAAAAAGTTATCAGTTTGGCAGTAAAAAACTTGTAAAAATGCCCTTCAACTTTTTGGACAGGTGAAATTGACATGTCACATTTGGAATAACACATAGGCAATTTCGGTAAACTGCACGACGAGTAAAGTGATACATTTGATAACGGGATTAATATTGTCGATACTGTTATTTGGATATGTTTGCACAACTTATAGGGTAATAGCCTTGTAATTTTTTTCCTTAGTCTTTTTCTTCATTTTTTGATGACTTCCGTCCGTCATCATTATGCTCTCATTGAGCTGTAATTGACTCAAAACCAAAGCGCAGAGACTTTCACTTTCTAGCGGTGCGAAGATTTGAAGTAGTGCTTCCGTTAGCTGAGTGACAGGAGTCATGATACACTCAGCGTTATCATTCTGCGTCCATTTTCTTCATTTGTTTGTCTTCATCGGATTCAAAAGAGCAGGGCGACCT
>SCLD01091747.1:0-12843 GCA_004367895.1 Oikopleura longicauda | reverse complement strand
CAAAAAATTGGGCGTCACTCCAAACGCGCGAAGAACACACGTGCGTGAAAATATGTCTGCTGTAATTGGCGGTGTTATTGTCTAAACAATCTTTGGGGGGCGACAAAATAAAGAAAAAGAAAATTGTATTCGATCGTAACCTCACCACCACCGAGTTCTCGAGTGTTGCCACCTATTTTTGCTAAAACCCCTTCGCTCTGCGCCTAGTCTTCGTATGACTTCTCAAGTGGGCGCGGATTATGGTGTTTAAAACGAGAGATCACACTCAAATGACTCTCGGCCGGCACCGAAAAAAAATGAATGTTAAACTTGAATAACTGTGGTAACATTTGGTGTAAAGGTATTCTCAACTTGGCAAACGCAAGCGGAAGGCATTTGGGGCGACAAATGGCCAAATAAAGTTGAAATCGGTGTGTCTGTGTGTGAAGGGGGAGCGGTTTGCCCGATCACGGAAACATGCGTTGACAATCATATCAGTTCCACACCACCCCACTTTTTTGCGTACACTGTGTGAGTGACTAGCTAAAGGGGGAGGGCGCGCGGAACAATATTTGGACAATCGGCGTTTCCGGCAACAAATATGACATTGACAATGTCAATCAAAGAAACAATCTGTTTTAATATAAGGGGCTCATGTTAAAAAATATAAAGTCGAAAACAGAAAGTAAGCTACAGTTTGATGGGGTGACTTGAAAAACTCAACACGTCTGTGCCCAGTTGTGATTCAACTTTTCAACGCTCAACAACACTATGCAGTGACGTCTCACCCAGCACTGCTGGGCGATGATGAGGCTTCTAAGATCGTGTGACTGTGTTTGTTTTTTGCTCGATCGAAATGTCAATATATTTTGTGTCAAAAAAAACGTTGCTTCGTTTCGCTTCTCAAGATCAAAGGGACCTACTCATTTGTACTTTATCAAGTAACAATAATATCATTGTGCCACACATTCGCACACAGCATCGAAGCGACGGTGGGTGGTCCCTCAATCAAGTGGCCTGACCAAATTGATGAACATTTTTGACCTTATAGTGGTTACACGAGTGAGGACACGTTCTACCACTTCCGTTTATACCCACCACGGCGCGTATGTTAGAAGTGCATTATTTTTTCGGTGGTGGTGGCGGCGGCGTCAAAGACACTCATTACCCAAGAAAACCGGCATTTTTTACCTGTAAATTAGGGGTACACACGGTGTGTTCTTATCTGGTAAGTACGGTAATGTAAGAATCAATTTTGAAGGCAGATAATTTTGCGATATCGCTTAGAGCTCTAACGGTGATAAAAACACTGTTAAAATATACATCGGGGTCAATGCCGCTTTTAGAGCGAGAGAGAACACGAAATCTCGGTCACGCCGACGAAAAAAGAAGGATATATAGATATACATGCTAATGGTAGTATAGGAGGATACACGAAATAGACGAAAGTTTTTTTAATTGGCACTCCACTTCCGGGGACACTTTTCATGCGCCACTTTTACAATGCACAGCTGTTCCAACGTTTACATTTTAATGGCGACGGCGATGTTTATGTAAAATAAAGTTTACCTTCCAAATGAAGTTTAATGAGCCACATTATCAGACTGCCGGTGGCGAGTCAGAGTGACTCCAGACTCAGAGAAGCACTCCCTAGTTCCGGTTAACAGTAGTGTGGAGCCATTTTATGATCTATTTGATCGATCCCGTCACTCACGCTTATTTACACCGGGACTTATGTTGCTAGACTTCTGAAAAAAACTCTGTTTGCATTTTCTAAGTTCACATTATAGAGAACGGGGCCGCTGACATTTTACCGCTTTTGGCCTGGTGCCCGGCACTGCATCAGCAGCAACACCATTTCCTCTTTTTATTTCTGGTATGCAAAAACACGGATTTCTCTAGGCGAAAAATATAAACGGATTAAAAAACTCTTTCATCTGTACCGCCGCCCGCCACTGCTCAAAAAATGTTGATTGATATTCACAGGAAGAATGTTGAACTAATTGACAGACTGATAGTTGGGATTACTCGTCGAGTTGAAAAACAAGGCTGACTTCAAACAGACAAAAAACAATATTTCCGATTTCCCACAATTAAAAATAAGCTTACCCGTATAAAAATCGTGCACCGTCGGCTGATAGTGTTGCGGGTAGTCATTGGTGGTGTAGCTGACGATCAGCGACGTCTTCCCAATTGCCCCATCGCCAATGACCGTGCACTTGATACTCTCGGCGTCGGGGATGACGTCGGGATAACTCTGAATCTAAATATAACCGTGTCATAAGTCGTAGTACTCGAGACGTTGTTGGCCTTGGGCCCTACACATGTGTGGTTGACGTCGTCGCTGAGATATATTTTTGATCGTGTGAAAATAAAAAGTAGAGTGAGAATCATATCATCATCATAATCATATCTCGTCAACGAGAGAAGGGATCACATCCGTCTCAATGTGTTTGATTATCAGACGAGAGATCAGTCGCTCTCAGTCATCTCTTTTTTTATCACTTTTACTACATTTCGCCACTTCGCATGCATTCAAAAAAACTGATGAACTAACTACGCGCGCCTACTTTACGATGAGAAGCTTTTTTTCTTTTTGATATTGAGCTTATTTTCACACGATGTAAAATCAATCCATCAATTTTGCTCGTTTCTCCTAATATTGCCCGACTAGCGCACACACACTAGTAGTGTAGTCCACACCTGGCAAAGATTATGTACAAAATATAAAACATGTCTTTTCAGGAATAAGTGGCCGAAAACATCGAAACCCGTCCCCACCCTTGAGTCCGAACCCCTAGTCGACCGTGATGAGCCTGGCGCCCCTTCTAAATTGATGATTTCGCCTCAGATAATCCGACTAGGCCAAGGAGGAAATAAAACGGATTAACTCAGACCCCACGCTAATCGAATTGCACGATTGTCATCAAAAATAGAAAAATTGATATTAACCTGTTGCTGTTGTTGTTCACTGTAACTCCGTCTGATGTGTGCCATGTCACTTCTGTCTTCTGTCTTATTATTCTCTTCCAAAAATTACGATTTTCATCAATTTGCGTCCCCCGTTGATGTTTTTTTCTGTGTTGAGTGTGTACGCAACTACGGGAGCATGAATGGGGGGCGAGAGTGTTTAGTGGTGAGGAGAGAAATAATATGACAGGGGCTTGGATGTGAAAAAAACTCTCTTGGGCGCCTCAAACACACACTAGACTGAAAAAAAACACACACGCCTGTGTGTGAAAGCATAAAAGAACAGTCAGAATACATTCGTTATACATCAACAGATGATTGTACAACGAAACCAAGCCTAACATTTTGGGCTAGATCACTTGATGTTGCAATCGTTAAGTGACGGCAGCAGCTAATGCATCTTTAATCTACTGACCTAATAATAGAAGAAATGCAGAAACAGTATAGTCGAAACAAAGAAATACTCTTATATTTGCACTGGACTTGTAACAACCTTTGCTCGCGTGGTAATAATGGACTTATGTCAGCCATTATTTGATATCTTCACGGGACAATAGTCGAGCAAATGTACCGACTAAATAAGCATAATTAACCTGGGGTCTATCCAAGTTCAAAATTGATATAACTATGAAACAATGGCAATTGTACCCACCAAAATTACTACTACCTTTTTGCCAATGACTACTAATTACCTAATTTTAAAACTGCACACTGTGAACGTGCTTCACCTGCCGCTGCTGTCGCCTTGAACTACAGCTCGAGTACTTCCTCACTTCAGTGTCAGATTTGACGAAAATGATACCAAGCGCCATTTCGATATGAATAAACTCCGCATAAATCCACGCCACAATACACGTGGTGATTGCACAGCTGATTTATCGATGCCTTATGGCGCGCTTTCATGTGGCCCATAATTACGTCGTTAAAGTGAGCATCAACTTCCGAAACGATGACAATCAAACAATTGGAGCACTGGGAAGAGCAGTTTTCTTGTCAGGTTATTTAGTCCGCCGCGGCCCGGTTACACACTTTCCCACTTGACCGACTGGTACATGATTTTATGACATTGATGATTTCTGGAGAGAGGTAGATTTTAAACTTGGATAAGAAGTTAGGGGCCGGTAGTACAGAATTGTGAGTCAAGTGACTGTGAGAAACTTTCGCCTGTTATGAGCCTCTTTATAAAATCATTGACAGGAGTTTGTGTAAGGCAACAATAGGCGCTTCCCTCTCTCTCACTTCGTCTTCCCACTGTAAACTCGGCGTGCTGGTGATGCTCCAGATGATTGACTTGAAAAGGAGTCCACGAAAAAAACTTGGCACGCAGACTCTGACCCATATGTGCTTGATGTTTTAATGCAGGCGAAAAAATATGGATTGAATTAGTAGCTCATTTATAATGCTGGCTTTTAGTGGCCGGAGTCCGGGTCACCGACCCGTACCAAGACGTAACCAGCGTCAAGGTCGGTCGCTGTTCAAGGTCGTTACATATGTGAAGGAAGTTACTTATTTGAACAGTTGCATAAGTGTTCCTTTAATTCCATATAAAGACCATGATCATGGACCCCGACTGTAAATGTCGGTTAATGTCATTGATGTCGGCCACACCGCTCAATTCAATTAGCAAACATTGAGAAAAAAAGGGCCCTGAGACAGTCGCAGGCTGCTGACTCACCAGAAGTCGAGTTTATCATGCGAATTGTAAAAATAACTGTCCTTCATGATTGACACAATCCCAGATTTCGCTCGAAAGCTTAGGACGACTTCATCAGACTGGTGCTTCATCTGGGGTCGTTTTTTAA
Organism: Oikopleura longicauda; assembly: GCA_004367895.1. Taxonomy (NCBI): domain Eukaryota; kingdom Metazoa; phylum Chordata; class Appendicularia; order Copelata; family Oikopleuridae; genus Oikopleura; species Oikopleura longicauda. The sequence goes on along the minus strand of SCLD01091747.1, from coordinate 8,092 downwards.
GCCGCCGGAGAATCCACGCTGCCACCATGAGCGCAGATTGGGGCCCAGGGTAACCCAAAAGGCGTGGAACATAATGGACTGTCGAAACAAATCAAGTGCCCTGTTGCAGACATACGCGCCCAGTCAGTAGTTGGGTCTGGCCGCCAATTCTGGCTCGACATGTCATATGCGTGTGTGTATGTATGATTGGTTATACGGTGGCTGGGGAATAAGAAATACTGCGGTTGTGGCATTATCTTATTACGGCACACGTTCAGTAGCTATGTACAATCAAACGGCGGCAGCACTCGACCCTGTATCCGTTTCCTTTTGACACAATGTCCATTTTGTTAAGTGTTCACAATTAAACAGTCTTCCTGTTCAATCACTGTATACAGTCATTTATTTCATTTTTTCTGGTTGTGAAACGGCGGTTACAGACGAACGATTAGAATATGTATGTGATAAACTCAATCGCGCATTGACAGTGAATAAATCTGATTTTGGCTGACAAACGAAACAGATTCTGTTTTTTCACTGCCAAAAATAACAAAAAACTAGTAAACATAAAGTTCAGTGGAAAACATCGCGTCGGTGGTGTAATGGTTAGCATCGTTGCCTTCCAAGCAATGGATCCGGGTTCGATTCCCGGCCGTCGCACACTGTTTTGCACAACTGGTGATTGAAGTTTACGAGGCTGTGTTTCCGATGGTCGACTTTTTAATTGACGTTAAACTGCCGAACTTTGTTAACATTTTAACAGTAACCGAAAGACGACATTTCCAAAATAATCAAAGCGTAGTAGTAGAGGTACAAATGAATGCCAAAAGTCTCCTGGGCGGTACTACGGCTTCGTCATCGTAAAAATAGCGCCATGTCGCATATTTTGAGTGGTGCTCCGGGGCATGGGACATATAAAACAACACGAACCATCAGTACTGGCAGAAAATGCGTAGAGAATGACGTGTCCCGTGTGTCAGTTACTAGTCCCTTATATTCCAATTCTGAAGAAGTCAATCGAGTGTCTACAATGTCAGCGACAGTTGCATCCGCCCGATCTGATGCTCCCTGACGACGATGACGAAGATGATGATGATGAAGAAGTAGAAGAAGACGTAGAAGAAGAGGCAGAAGATGAACACGACCAAGAAATCGAGATTATTCCGCTTGATGAGGTGGACGAAGTAGACAAGGAAATGCTTTTAGTAGACGTAGGAATCGATAAAGAAATAGACGAGGAGTCAAATGAAGGAAACAATCTGAACGACGAAGAATTTACCACCAGTAGTGAACGATCAGTGACACCAGAAGTAGAGTCACCTTCACCGCCCCAGCCACCGCCGATAAAACGACGCAAAACGAAGTCAACGAATAGTGAAGGCTTCCAAGGCGTCGTCGAAACGGACGCCTTATGCCGCGGGTGCAATACGGTTCAGTACGGCAATTGGATCGAGTGTGAACGGTGTCGACTGTGGCTCTGTGAAGAGTGCGTCCCGCGCCAGTCCCGTTTCCAGCTGCGCAATGTCTCCTTCAATTGTCACACTTGCACACGACGCCAGGCGCAGCTGAGACGCAGGCCAAGGAGCAAAGACACTGTGTGAGATCTGCGTGTGATTTATTTTCAAACAAACGCATTGTCGGTAATGAGCGGCTCATATGGATTGATTGAATGCATGCCGTTGAGCCCCTTGAAACTGTTCCGGTATTGGCGACGGTATAGAATAAAACCTAGACGAACGAATTTTACAGAACTATCACGTGTGAATAATTATGTGTCTGTTACCAACGAGGCAGAAAATGATGAGGATGACCAAAGTGTACATTAGTTTGACCATTGTGCTGACACCTTTGCGATACTGTAGTTAAGTTATGTAAAAGTAAATAGAGACCATTTTCATTAGTACCTGACTGTTGACGTCAGTCGTCGTCGTGGATGAGACGCGCGTACTAGTGGTGACAGTTGGTGTTGTCATGACTGTTGTAGTTTGAATTGTTGTCGTTGTTCTAAGATTAATCACACTAGTCGTTGTCATCATGGCAGTTGTCGTTGGATTCGCCGTTATTGCTTCGTTGGCGGTGGTGTAATTGGCACTGGAATCCGTTTCAACGACATTTTTAGTCGTTATAGTGTTGTTGTTGGCAAGTACCGCTGAAATGCATAACCTTTGAATTTGGTTATTAAACTTGATTAATCGTTTTTGTTTCTCTCACCAAAAAATCATCGTCGCCTACCAAATTCAGAGATGATCGGGGATACTAATGACCAGGTAAAGTATATTTGTTTGCCAATTCACACTGACGTATCAAAAGGAAAAGAGACACATGTTGTATTACTGATTTTGACGCTTCCTCAAGTCACTTTGTTCTTTTTTTTATTTGGATGCAGATCGTTTGTAGTAAAATGCAGCAAAATTGTCAGCGTTATCGTCTTGAATGTACGGCGAAAACGGGCCCCACGACAAACTATTGCTCATATAGCCGCGTTTCTGATGAAATTGAAAGTTTGTTTGAGAAGCCTTTATTTTAAAACTTTACCATGTTATAACCACTTCGAAGAAATGCGCCTTCGACTATGACAAGTAAAACGATGGGCGGTATCTTCATTTCGTTTGATTGTATTTTTTCCTAATGATAGAGTTCATCTGATGACAATGCTATTTATACGAGCAATCGGATTAATAATCAATTCAGGCGCCGGGAAATTACTGTTGCCTGGTTTCAATTGCATGTATGCATATTTGATTTTCAATTGTTCATGCAGTGGTTTAATACAGCTTTGGCCCTTCCTTAGTTAGAATAGTCCTCTTCCACTTACTGTATTATTGGTCAGTTAAACTAATTTGAAACTTTTGAGCAGATTTTAGGCGCCGAGAGTCCTTAAGCCGCATTGTTGTACTTGATTCCAACCTCATTGCAAGATGTTACTTAGTTAGTGGTTCAAAGAGCCTCTTATTTAGGACATGAACAGTTTTAACTCTACATTAAGTGTGTCTAGCTCGCTGCCTGCAAACATGGCATTGGTGCGTCATTCAGTTGACAGATACTGAAGTGACCACATGGAGTAAAAGCGGCAAAGTCGCCTAGAGTTTTATCTTGCATACAAATACTGCACTCCACTTCGGGGTTGGTAAGCAATTTATGTTTTTGCTCATTTCTTTTTAATTTGAAGCTAAGAACTGTCAAAATCAACTGCTTCTTCAACTGCTTCTTCACTGCGAATTTTCTCAAGCAGCTCGCCACTCAACACGTAGTCGGCCAGTCGCTGGAAGTCGGGAAAGTTTCTCGGTGGTATACCGATGTAAAAAATATCTTAATCCAATATGAGTCAAAATTTTATATGCTCGAGCTCACCCACTTGATCCATTCCAGCAACATTCAAACTACTGATGTAATTAGAAAACATTTTGCGAAGCATTACTAAAGCGTCCTTAAAGTCGATATACTCGTCGGTCTCTTCCTCATACTCATCTTGAATTCCATAAATCGCCTGGTCACACTGCGTACGAACAAAGGCAACTGGTTTCTTATTGAAGAGGAGATGTTTCAAGAGGGCCATGTCCATCTCATTGAAACCTTTTTCTCCAAGCATGAACGTAAAGTTGAAATGACCTGGACACACATAAGTTTAAATAGCTAATAAAGTAACTTACTAAACCTGCGCCATAATTGGCCAAGTAACCCGCTTCCGTTATCTCCGAACCGCCAATGCCTGGCTGTTCACAGAGAAATACGTTCCCATATCGCTCCGGTTTAGTAGTTACTTTGTCGGTGATGTCATAAAAGGTTGTTCTAGTCGTCTCGTTGACGCCCCGTTTGACTAGTTCTCCCAAGCGAGCCGCTTTGAGAAACTTATTGACAAATGTTGACTTGCCTGCTCCTCGACAACCGAGGACTTGAATGTTGAATGAGTTTGGATTTTCGGAATAATGTTGACGCAGAGACTCCGGTATCGGGTAGCGCGACTCGTAGTTTTTCTTCTCGACTATCTTTTTAAGGTTTTCAAGCTCCTGGGCATGCTCGATCTCCTGACGAGCCATTTGTTTTTCAAGGCTGAGTAATTCTGCTGACAATTGTTGCTCTTTTTCAGAAAACGGTTGCTCTTGTTTTTCCGCTGGTTCTTCAGAAAGTGCGGACAATTTCGATTCCATCATTTGCTGCAATTGTTCAATTTTGTCATTCATTGCCTCCTCACTTTGACGTTGATGTTCGGCCAATGCGCTTTGCAGGTCGCGTGCGTTTTGTTTGATTACATATTCGATGTTTCTCATGTTTTCTTGAGCTTGCTGATTCATTTGTGCATTTTGTCGCATCAGTTCTCTCATCAGTTCTCTCATTTCATACATTTCTCGCATTTTTCGCGTACGCGTAGTGTTCTCCTACAACGTAGTTAAAGTGACTTGCCGCACGGCGGTGTTACCACTTAAGCGCAAATTTAATATTTGCAATTTAATTTAATATTATGTAACAAGTCAACAAATATCGCGATGGAGAAACAACAAGCCTTTGTAAATTTCAAAGTTGCCCGTTAAGGACGTCTATGTCGATTTGTAACAACTTTTTGAAAACAGGCATGAGAGAGGGTTCCCAATATTTGTTCTTTCTCTCGCCCTGATGATCAGATAGAGGAGGGTTCAAAATGTCATAATCTCGTTATCAAAGTACGCGCTAATGATCGAGTACTGTAATAGTTTTCTCAGCAGCAAATAATCGATTTTAGCGTCTGGGTAAATTCGCGCGTGCTCGTTTTAGTACTGTTCGAAAGAGGACGATTAGCTGCATAATTTGTCTAGAGAAATTTTCTTTATTTTGCCCGTAGCGGTTTTTATACTGACCTCAAGTCTATTCTCTCTCTATTTTGGCTCTATTTTATCGTACTTTTAGTACTTTCGCTGATAAAAGACGAAAGAAGCAGTATTTTAAAGTTCTGTCTCCGTTAAACCCTGTCTATTTAAAAAAATGACAATGATTTTACTTAGTTATAAGTTATAACTTATAACCGTCACAACTTTGTTTATTACTTGAATTGATTGTTATCCATACATAAAGTCTATGCAGCACAGTAAAATAAACATTTTGCGTAATGACCATCATTTGCTGTATAACCACCGTAAGTGTAGCCTGATATATCGTTTCGAGCGTCACTCACGATCATGTTGTAACGTTTGCGGCACATTTCGACTCTCCCTGTTTCAATTTTCGATTGTATATATATACCCATGCAACTGGTATTTCTTCCACATCGATTGTATGCACTATCACACAGTAAATCAGCCGAATGTTTGTTTACAGTTCGGTATGGTTTCACGGCGCACGTACCGAGCCAATTAGTGCCTTGTGGCATAAACAAGGCTTGTGCATAATATCCTGTTATCCAGGACTTGCGAGGGTACAGTCCTTTGCTGACACCGCAGTGAAAATCGTTGCCGAATTGTCTCTCCATCTTACTATTTAAACGCTTTGCGCAGTCCACGGCCCTAATAGTCATAATTCATACTTTAGGTTAACAAAATCTCGACATACGTTAGATTATCATAGTTACAAGTACGGAGAATATACTCCATATAGTCATCCTTTTGCTGAGATGATCCTTCAACTCCGAGAATCCCTGTAGGCTGTAGATTTATAACGAATTTCATATACTTTTGACTTTACATGTCTCTAGCCTGTTCCTAGCAGCAGCAGGAACAACTTCATTTTTGTGTTTGTCGGCTCAATCGCTGGGTCACCTGTTAGCTTATCTCTTTGTTTATTGCTCTCAGAAAACTCAGTTATTTTTTGTCGTTGTATAGTGTCTTGCAAATGGAGTGGCAGACGGTTTCGCTAAATGTTCTAGATTGCCCTATGTTTAACACACGTTTGTCCACGTTTGCCAAATACAGACAATGAAGCAAGCAATTCGATTTTTCACTGAGGCCAAAAAATGTTATCCGCTCAGATATTACCAATCATGTTTGTTTTCTGAGAAGCTAGTCGAAGGTGAATCAATTTAGTTGTTTGCTTTCCCAGAAAATTAACAACTCTTTTGCTAAACTCGACAAGATGTACCCAGGAGAAGATGTTACGGATTTTTATTCGAAACTTTCGAATCGAGAGTCTGTCCCGAATCATTTAAAAAGTGGGTCTTAAGTCAAAACGGGCGATGCCCAGAGTACTTTCGGAACGCAAATTGCGCGTTCACTATGAACAAAAAGCGTTGGTTTTTACTAGTGGTTACCTTGGATTTTTTCCCGACAAGGCATATTGCGCAACACGATTAGAACAGAATCGCAAAAACTCGACCCAACTACTATACTTGTCCGGTTCATATGAAGCTACTTATATCAAACACCCTATAACAAAAGTGGCTGGTAACGTGGACTTTAGAGACGTAATTTTAGTACGCCAATACTGTTGGCTCGATATTGTCGGAGCAAGTTAATGTTGGTAAAGCAAAAATAAAATAAAACTAATCATTTATATTAAGCATTAACTGATGAAATTGGTCTCTTTTCTCATGATCGCAGTTACAGCCGTGGCCAAGATTCACGCTGAATTCAGCACTGCCTCAGTCACCAATGAAACTCGAACAGGCCGTCTTGCCAGTCATTGCAAGTGGCTGCTGCTTTATCATTTTACTTTGCCAACACGACCGTCCGCGCGACGAATTTGCATTTGCATGCAATGTGCTGGCGGCTTCCACAACATCGCTACATATTCATTGTGTGAAAAACTGTCCAATAAGATGATATAAAATGCGTAAACACAAATCTGGGTCAATTTCATATCTTTGTCTGGTTATTCGTCTGATTATGAGTACATGGTCTATAATTTATAGACACAAGGTGCTTTATTACACCAACGAATTTACAACTTGAAATCTTTTGATTTACGACTTCTATTGAGTACGTTTGAATTGCTTTCAGCGCTTTTGCTTTTTTCTCAGGAGAAACAAATAGTAAATATGAAAAGAGTTCTGCTAATGCTCCAAGTTTTATGGGCGAAGTTTGAGTCACAGTTTTTGATTGACTTTGAGCTGAATTTTTCCTCAGCAGCATTGGCGGTGGTTGCTGATGATATTCATGCTGACTTTGGCATGCCAGTGATTAGGCCAATTCAGAATCAGAGTCGCCGTCGAGGATAAAAAAGAGAACAATTTATGTTAATAAATAAAGTGTATTGAAATTACGTGATTGCTTGGAAGTTCCAAACTGAAACAGTCTACTACGTATTTTTTTGTCATTGAAAAACATATGAACCAAATAGTCGACGAGGAAGTAACACGAGAAAAAGACTGAGATGTGGCTGATGAAGGACGTTTAGAACTGTTTGTTTGACCCACAAAGCCGCTGGAAGAATAGAATTGCGGTGAAGATGAAGGCGCATTCAGTATTGACAATATGAATATTAAAATCATAAGTGATCGAAACAATGACACCGCGATGCAAAAAAGGGATGACTCAAATTAAATCAAACTGAGAGAGTTTAATCTGAGAAGCATTCAAAGAAAAGTGAAAAAATGTACTGCGTCGTTTTTGGCTTTGGATCGAACCACGAAGGTCGTCTTGGAATCAATGAGAAAGCTAAAGTGAACAAACCAGTGAAACTCGACCATAATGGCGAGGTTGTCTTTGTCAATGCGACTGGCAAAAAGTGTACCATTGATACGGCCGGGCATGTATCGATTAACGGTCACAAAGAGCCACGCATTCCGGCACGAGCAAAGTATGCGACTAGTTCTTCGGGTTCGCATTATGTCATTGACATTGAGAACTTCTTGTGGAGCTGGGGTCGCAACGGGCACGGTCAACTGGCGCATGGTGATACGGATGATAGACAGGCGCCAGATTTGGTCGATCCATTGAGAGATGAAATGATTAAGCAAATCAGTGTGGGCGATGATTGTGTCGCGTGTACGACGGCCGCATACGAGTGTTTTATTTGGGGCGATTGTCGCTGGTTAGGACTGGGCTCGCCAGTGACTAAACCGACTAAATTGGATGATACACATCAGATTGGCATCAAAGTAATTGAACTTGGCAATGGACACGCAATGATGGTCGACACGGCCGATGATGTCTACGTCATTGGGTACAAGTACTGGGATGCATTAGGTGTTGATGATGAGAATGTCGAC
>SCLD01091736.1:0-12844 GCA_004367895.1 Oikopleura longicauda | reverse complement strand
ACAATTGGATACAAACCACGTCGTATGATTTGATCGCGTTTTCCGCGACATTAATGATGTCAAATGCGCCTCAGCTGGAATCACCACATTGCCCTTGACCCGAGCCAGTCGCAACACTTGCTCCTTCGTGTACCAGTGACGCGTCACGTCCGAATCGCGACGGTAACTGGCGGTGAGATTGAATGCGCCGTCCCATTGTTTCATTTCATCATTATAATTCGCCACTTTGTGAAAGCCCTTCGACGCCGCTTCGCGTGGCCACCACACCCAATACTGACGGTCAATGTTGCGCCGGGTGAAGTCGGGCAGAGGCAGGGTCAATCCATCCAATGCCGCTTTGTGCCGTGTATTATCAAAAATGATTGCATCTGCCGTGTGCTTATTTTAGTCAGCCTTGTTTAGAATTGCAACTACGGAACTAACCTCATAGGTTCGATTATGCGCATACCAACATCCCCTATGGATCAAATTCAAATCAATCAATGTTCTCTCTCGTGTACTCACTTACCCGCATTGGGCGTCGATTCGTTTCAACTTGCCCAAATTGCCATCTGCCCACCATCGCAAAATCGTCACCCGATCAGCATTAGCAGCGTCGGCCTCATACGCGTCCAGTCTCTCGCTGACGCGCGTAATTTTCGCCGATTCAAGTGCCTTGGCCTTATACTTTTCTCTGTGTGACGAATAGGCGCGGTAGCCTGAAAACCGGGCGCGAATGCAAATCTTTAAACAAATTAGGGGTTTTGTCAAACAGTTTGATTATACTTCCAAAATGCAACAAAGGAGTCTTAAACGTCGCATTCGCTCTTCTTTTTCTCGGGGACAACGAGCCGACTCTGAGGCCAGGTCCAGCTTGACATATACAATGATAGAATATTCGCGACAGGAATCTCACCACTTGAAGCATCCAGCAGCAGTAACACACAGAGAAAGACACGGTGCAAAGAAATCCCGGTTTAAATTTGATAGTATCATACTGAGGTTTGACAAATGCAGTATATTTTAGACGGCTTAATTCTGTGGCCGAAACCAAAAAACGTCAAACAATTTATAACGATGCCGGATTTCATGTTTTGATATCAATAATACATACTACCACGCTCCCTCTCTACCACGGCTGCAAAAACAACTAACAACAAATTTGATGCTTGACAAATTGCATTGTTACACTTCTTCTTCTCCTGACCCTGACGCTTGCCAAATGATGTGTATTAACTTTATAATATTTATTGGGGGCAATGGGACCTTCAATGGGACCTTCAATTCGATCTGAAAAAGGCATGTTCTGCCCATGCAGCATCGTGAAATTTATTGACCATTGAACTGGTGTTAATCTGACGTGTTCACTCTTCGAACAACGAGCACCACTACTTGTCACTCATATTATAAGCGGCAGCTGTGTCAACAAAACGATGGTGGATTTGATCACCCATTTGGCAAACATTGACCTTGTAGCACTCATCTTCTGCGTTACAATTATTTCCTGTCTGATCCGCTCACAGGAACTGATCCTCAAGTCCAATGTGCTCACTCATTATCCATTTGTCTTTATTTTATGTATTTTTAATAACAAAAAGTTACAGTTTATTTACATTATACTTTTGTTTTTTAAAAGGTTATCCGTATCAATGACTCGTCATAAATATGTAAAAAAATAGTTCGAGGTCGATTGAGATGAATTTGATGAGCTTTGATAATGTTTTGAGGCAGAGCCGCGCAAAAAAATGTCGTAAACGAACTGTACAGCTTGAGTGAGTATGTTTTTGTGTGTGTGCCGTGTGTTTATCGTGTTTATCGTCGTCGTCGTCGTCGTCGGTTTGATCGACCAGTTTCAAATTAGAAAACACGGTCAGTTGAGGGGTTGAAGGTGGCAGTGATAAAATTGGTGGTGGCGAATGTATAGAAGTCAAATTAGTGGGTACTATCGACATCCACACTCATCAACGACCATATTTTCGTATGCTTTCAGCACGGCCTAACGATAATAACGATGTGTGAATTAAATTATCATCTTGAACAATTAACTCACTCTTTCTTCGCGATCCAAGTACAACAAGTGCAACGATGACAACTTGGTCGGTATGCAACAGGCGCCGTCAGTCTCGGTCGGATCGAGCATGTGGACGAATGAGTTGAAAATGGCGTGATTGGTCGCATTTAAATGCTCGTCCATTGGCCACGAGCATTGTCCCTTGAAAGGAGAAGAATTAAACTATTGAAACAAAGAACGAAAGAGAGCGTATATCCGAGTATGATTGATCGGATGTCACTTTTGTTTTACCTCACAAACGTAGGCCTTGTAGCCGACTGGGGCGACGATCCATTGATGCCACTCGACAGTTTTAAAGTCGACATAGAGCTCGTGCCTTTGACACAGACTGTTGTGTTGTTTTGTTCGGTTCTTGTTGCGATTCTTGTTGCGTGAGCGTCTGAAAAGGATTTTTAAATGACCAAGTCGTCTAGACAAAAACAGAGCGGGCCGTATAAAAACCCGACTTTTGCGTTCAGACATATATTACCTCCGTGTACGCGACAGCTTGGGCGCCGCCGAGCCATCGTCAACGTAGGAGACGAGTGTAGGCGAATCGTCAAATTCGGATTGGGTTGAGCGTCGCATGCTGAACGAGGTAATAGCCATTAAAACATTTTTACAGTTGATTTACGTAACATAAGGTTAATTTGGAGCAACTTTTTTTATAAACTTAAGTTCAATCTACAGTCCAAATTGTTTAAAGTGGACTTATCACAAGTTTTGATTTGAGGAAAAAAAGACGCACCGTAAGTGATCACTTTCGCCATTCGCCACCTCGACCAGTAATCCGTGCTCGCCAATCTCATCAATATGATCCGTCACGTCAAATCGTTCAATCTTGCCGCCCAGCTCAATACGCAATGTGTCGAGCAGTACACGCTCGCTGGGCACGTTGATTGTGTGTGGCAACTTAGTTAATTTATGATTACTTTTTTTAAATTGTGCAAACAAAAAATCACCTTATACAAATTAACAATCGTATTATTCGACATCAGCTCCGTATGAAGAAGCAGCTCAGTCCGGTGGGCGATGCCGCCATGATCATGTAGGCCATAATTGAATTTTAAATGATGGAGATTATCCCCAAGCGGATAATTGTGAATTTCCGGATGGTGCACGACTCGATTGACTTTTTCGGCTAGCTCATCATCCAGCTCGAAGTGTGACTCGTCGTCACCCTCCAAGAAGTCGTACATGTGCTTGAAAACACTTGGCACCGAATTGATTGATTTTATATGTGTTGGCACGGCGGGCAGCTCGAACATCTGAACGTAAGCGGTATGTGTGTGGTGTTAATCTTAATCCGGAAATCTCGTCTCTAATTTCAAGCCTCCCTCGGCGAACCAGAATCAGCATGGCAGAGTAGTAGGGGGAGTCACAGTTGATGACATTTATATATGTGACCGGACATCCTAATGTAAAGGGGGCGGGGAGAGATGTGTAACCGTCAATTTTCCCACAACCAAAGTAGCGCAGTTTCCGCCTATAATCCACAACCCAATGCCTAGTGGGCATCAGCCAGTTTAAGGAAGTAGTGAACATCCGCACACCTTCAAACACGCACACCTCTCATCGGTGAGGGAGGTAGATCGGAGAGAGGTGGAAACGTGCTTCCTCCGTAACAAAATAGGGTACCGCAAAAATTCGGGCCTTTGAAGGATTAGTGCCGAGTCGCTTTCCATACAACCCCCCGCGTGCGCAGCGCCAAATGCTACGATCGGATATAAGCCGATTACAAGAAAAACGTACAATTGGAGAGAGACAGAGTAAATTATTTCAAATCAGTCAGCGATCATCATGGCGGCCGTTAAGAGCAGTTTTTTTGGGGGGATGTTTGATTGATTTCCACTTAGGCCCCTGGCTGTCTATGCCGCTCTAGACGATGGGTGGTGGTGCGGGAGCGCGGGGTGGCTCCAACTCGACTATAACGTTTTTTTCTTTTGCTCGGGCTCTAGATTGGTTAATTACGTTTTAATTGTTCATTGATCGCGCCAAATGTCTAATCTCTAATTAACGCCAATTAGTCTATGTCACAGCACAAGCTCTGGACGGGAAATTACGTCACGTTCGACCCAAATTACACTCTGTATAAAGCGTTTGAATGACTGTATTTCAAATTAACCATATAAAAAGAGCCACCATATAACCAGAATCAACGAGTCAATTAGCGGTGCGATTAACTTCTGGTTTTTTGATTCTGGCGAGTGGGTTCGGTGATTTCCTGGTCGAAATGGCGAATGAAACCACAAATTCGACCGCGTCATCATAATTACGATTTTTTTGAGTTTCTTCGAGCAGTTATTATACCGGGAAGGGCGAAAACGTTTAGCAAAAATGAGATCGACCTCCTAATGACTTTAAAAAACAGAAAATTGGGGAAACGATGAAGCAGAGTCAAGAAAAAAGTCCATCAATCATCTTATAATGACATAGGAAGCTCTTTCTAGTGATTTACACTAAAAAGGGTGATAAGTTGCATGATTTATGCGGCTCAAGTTCATCCACACGGGCCTTGTTTCATCTCTGTCTTTCTTTGTCTTTTGCCCGCCTTTTGTTAACCGGAAAATCAAAATTTGATCAGTATGTTCGCAATTTGAATAAATCAATCGTCAAAATTCGGGGTTGTTGGCTGTGGTGCGCGTGGCTTGGACTTTGGCGCAAAATTGACACATTTTTGCCCATTGATCCGGTTTATGGTGAAACCTAATCAATTTCACTGCATTTTCCTCGTCTCTTCTCGAGACATTAGGTAGCGAAAAGAGGGTCTAACTTCCTCTGACCAAACCGAGAAAGTTGGATTTTCATGCTTTTAAAAAAATGGGCAAAAAAGACGCGCACCCGGACTACTTGAATAAGGAACGAAAGAAACATTATGGTGGTCCGGAAGCTTATGGGTGACGCCGACGCTTTTTAAAAGCGCCTGACGAAAGTATATACTGTCGCTCAAAGTAAATCAGTAAATGAGAGAGACAGAAAGCCCAGATGTGATCAATTAGAGAAGTCATAAAGTGGGATACCCTGTTCGCGGTGGCATAGTTCACCTACTACTTCTACTTGAGCGTGTGCACGTTAAAACCATTAAATTTTTCAAAAAATTAGACCCACTGGTGGTCGCTTTGATGTGTCACGACCCGTATAGTAGTGAGACCCGTACGCACCCCGTACTCTAGATCTCTCATTTTATTTTTTGATCAACAATGACACTGGATAAAGAAGAAGAAGATGAAGACCATTTTCTTGTGATCAAAAAAAATTAGTTTCGACAAGTATAATGTTTTATTGGAGGCCCAAGCGGACGGATAAACGTCGGATGACTGTCACGGCCTACTGGCTGAGCTAAGATCTAAGATTTTTTTAAGGGGGCGGAGACTATCATGGTGACAAGTTTATGTTTCAGTGAATCACGCCAGGTCGAGACTTAGGTATTTACGATTAGGCACGCATCAGGTCCCGATTTAGTAGATCTGATCTGGTCTATTGTCGACCTTAGTCATGCATAAACTGTTTATTTATGTATTTATCGAGGGGGTCACCTGAGCCAAAAATAAAGCGCCACAAGAAAATGCTAATTTTTTCAATTACTACCCGCTGACTACTGCTGATTAGAGTACTCTTGTGCTTATCAAAAAAAAAATTCCGGACCCGGGCTCGTATTTGAGTCTTACAGTAGACTAAACGGCGCCCGCGCGCACCCCTCTCTCGTTTACCTGTAGTAATCGCTGCTCGAGTGCCGCCAAAAACGCGGGCGAGTAGCCATCTTCAACCAGCTGCGATGGGAGCAAGCAGCTGACTGTGGCAAGGGGTAAAATAAGCCTGTTTAATTGTGTTGTCCGAAGCTATTCTTTAAAATTTCAAAATCAAAGTCTACACGCAAAATCCAATCAACTGGACAACGTGCCTTCTCAGCTTCATTCCACTTCTTCTTCCTCTTCGTCGTCGTCGTAATTCTCTAATAAATTTTTCTTCGATAACTTATCTCTGTTCAATATTTACGTTTTTCGATCTCTTTATCACTGAGGCGATGATAGTGTGCGCGTTGTGTTTCCTACTCTATTTTTTGAGAGAGAGATTGTCTTGGTCGTAGCGCACACAGAGAGTGTGTTGATGGGGGTGGATGATGGGGTGAGCGCGAGAGTAGAGAGGTAAGAGGACGCTTGCCTTTTAACCCATTGGCGGTTTTGTTCTTTCCTGCGTCGCCCTTCTTCGCCAGGTCGCTCAAGATGAAGACTACGTACTCTTGCCTTTTAATGTCGTTCAAAAATTCTAAGCGGGACGTGTTCAGCAAGAGGAAGACGAAATGACAGAAGGAAACAATGTCACGTTTTCGTAACAATTAAAAGCAGGGGCTAACTCTAACGCCAGAAAGCACTACGTCGGCGTGTGTGTGTAAATAGTCGATTGTACAAAATTAAATATTTATCCTATTTCCAATTGTTCTTTCCACTTTTTTCTTTTCACTCAGAGCTATTTTTATTGAGTCTAAAAAGCAGCTCCACCGTTTTGTCGAACGGTTAAAACAGTGGCGCCCGGGGCGGTGTAGCCTAACACTAAGCTCGACGCTGTATCTAGCCAATCGGGAGCCAAAACTCACAAATAAACTGCCTAAAACGGCTCTCCAGCTTCCGGGTGTGTGTGTGCGCTATATTCATGCGAGCTCGATCTCGAAAAGACTCGTCGTGTGTACTTGCAACATTCCGGTGTGCCTGTTTGAATTTACATCATGTCGTAATTGGGCTCGTTACAAGCGTTACTTTATGATTTCCCCTTTTTCGAGCGGCGATCTCACTTAAGATCGTTTTTAGAACAAGTTGATATTTGTCGCACTTTGATTTGACCTTATCAATCTACAGCAGTTGATTTGTCTTCTTCGTCGGCCAACACATATGGATATAAGAAAAGAATCAAATCAATTCAATTCAAACGCACTAAAACGATTTATACCTTGAAAACAACGAGCCCAATTAGTAACAAGTGGAGAGGGTGCCCCCGAACAAGGGCCACTTACTCGTAAATTCAACTTCCGGCTTTGTGCTGGCTTGATATGCGTCCCTTGTACCGATCTGCCCCCCCAAAATAATGAGTTAATTTACATCATTTGCACGGCGTCAGGGTCAGGAGCAGAATAAGTGTATCAATGCAATTCGCCAAGCATCAAATTTGTTGTTAGTTTGAATTACGGTACGAAAGGAAGTAAGCGGAGCACAGGAATCTCCAAACCGAAATTAAAATTTAGAATTAAATGGTACCTGATTTAACATACAGTATGTAACAAACTGCCGAAACTAGTTAGAGCAGACTATAGACAGTTTGCTCATATGGTCTTTCGAAATATTTTATATCTGGTCCGAGGGTAACATAAAAAGTGTAGAGTAGAAATGAAAATAATAGTTAACAGTATGGCCACTACCCATGAGTTGGGCGGAGCAATCAGTGAAATTCATAACTTATCACAGGTGTTTATCAGCTACATAAAAGTGTAGCTCGAGTGAGCAGTTTGGCGAGGAAAGTGATGCGGGTAATAGAAGAATAACGCTACACCCAGTTTTTGCAGCCGTGGTAGATCGTCTGTGGCGAGAAAATCAGTACAAAGATAGTTTTAGTGTGATCATTTATTGATGAAGGTTGTCAACAACATACAAGTTAGGAAGGAGATTATGGTGGCATTTTCATCGTTGTTCAGTTCTCCTCATCGTAGTAGTCATATGTGCCCCATTCCGCCGAGTCATACTCATCTCCATCGTCGTCCATCATAATAGGGCGTCCGCCACGTTGAAGGCCTGGTGACTGGTTAAAATTGGGGTCAATGTTGATTTTGACGTGACACTTGACATCGACCGCGTTTTGCTCGTCCAAATCCTCAAAACCAAAGCTCAGGAAGGAGAACTTCATCTTCTCGCCCATTGGGCGCCAGTACTTTTGATTCGGGATATACTTCGACTTCTGTACCTTCGCCTGGACAAGCTTGTTTCCCTTGCCACCGCCAATGACATTGAAGCTGGCCTCGGGGTCAGTCTTGCCACTGGCATCGGTAAAGGTGACACGTTGCAGTTTGTAAATGAGACCATATCCGGCATTGTTCTTTGATTGGAGGCGACCATAAATACGCTCGCCCATGTTGACGATGTTGTGCTCCATGATTTGGTTCTTGGCTTTGGAATCCTCGAAGAAGACACAGTCGAAGTTCTTCTTCAAGCTGCCGAACTTGGAGACGTCGGCGTCGACATCCTCCTGATTGACGAAGAAACCAGCATCAATGGCAATGTCTGGATCATATTGACACTCGGCGGTGGCGTCGAAATCGACATAGAATTCAATCATTGGATCATTGTCAGCATCATTGCCAAATGCTTGGATCGTAATGCCGTATGTGATCTTGCCATTTTTCATTGTTGGCGCAACGCCACACAACCAGTAGTTCCAGTTGAGTTGGATTCCTCCATTGACAGCTTGGTAGCCGCATAGATTACCGACGTTATTGGGATCCATCACGTCAAGTAGAACTGCACCAGTGTCTTTACGCCTGAGGAAACGAATGCCTTGTTGAAGTTGATCCGTGAATGAGCCGGGGTGTTTTGAGTTGACATGGAAGAGGTTTTCGCGTAAAAAAGTACTAATCATATCGGCTTCGCAGGTTGTGGTCATGCAGGCAGCATTGTCCATTGAGCAGGAGACATCCTTGCCTGGCTGCCACGGTTCGGATTGAGTGTAACACCCGGATTCAGCGTTGCCATCGAACTTGGAGGGGCAAATGTCGTTGCCATACGAGCGGCACTGCCAGTTGAAATTGACAAAACCTCCATTAGTTAAGTAATCAGTTTCAAGGACCATCTTCATGTCAGTTCCAACTAGGCTGAATTGTGTTTGTGCTGGTGTTTGGTGATAGTACTGAGCGATTTCCCAAGCATCGCCATTAAAAATGCCGCAGTCACTTGCAGTATACTGCGTGTCGCCATTGACGTCGGTGTACATGAACTTGACAAAGTCGTATTCACAGCCATCTTGTTTAGTCCACGTGAAGCCAGTAGACGAACTGTAACTAGAAATCCATTCCGACGGTTCGATCGCCATTTGTGTGATCTCGATGTCAACACCTTCGCCATCACATTCATTGGCGAAATCAATGTAACAGTACAAATCATTCACATAGTTGTCAAGTGACACGGAGCCAAATTGACCGTGATTAGGTGAAGTTGATGAGACGTCCGAAACCTGGTAGTCAGGTTCATGGTCGTAGTAATAGTCATAGTAGGCATAGTTAACTGAGCCGGACTCTTGCGAGCAATGAATAATAGGCGGTCCGTAAGCGTTTTTCGGCTTTTCCTTGCCATTTTGGACTCCCTTTTTGGGTCCATCGGGTCCATCGCCAGTAAATTTTGGACTTTTTTGGGCCCCCTCGGCCAGGGCCACGACCAAAGCTAGTTTGATTTTCATTCTCTTCAAATTGATACTACGTTTTGTAGTATGCAACTTTCTGATTAGAAAGAACGTAAAGTGGCCAGTATATATGCACACCTCGTGGGTTAGCCTGGAGGACCTTCAAGTTCTCCAATCCGAGTTCCCTCACTTCAAGTTCCCGCTTACGAAATTTTAGTAACCTCATGTTCTCCTCCAGGTTGCGCAAAAAAAGATACTATTTACCTACGTCGTTTAACACACAAACAAGAACTTGACTCAAGAAACTTGTCACGTTTCGGTTAAACCTGTATCGTAGGAGGAAGTGTTCGCGAACAGTCTTAATTAGAACTTCTAAAAGAACCTATTACCCCAAGCTAAAACAACATCAGAGTGATGGACAAAACAAGGCCATAATGACTCCTTGCCGGGCGTTGACGAGTGAACTGGCGTCATAGCCGCCATTTCTAATTTGATGCTCTTGACGAAACTACTTTTCCAGATCCAAATGAAGATCCATAAATCACAATTATTGGTACTGATTTTATTAATAAGGTGAATGGAAATGTAAACATGTGAATGGTGAATGTAGTAAATGAGTAAATGTGTTGGATAGTGAAGCGACAAAGATCCCGTCGGCTGGGATCGACCGTGGTTTACTGATTTTCCTCTTCTTCCTCTTCATCCTCTTTTTCATAAAGAGTCTCAAACTCATCAATGCTCAGCTTTTCATCCCCATCCGTGTCAGAATATTGCACTGCCATTGTGGCATTCGCCATGGTATATTCTGGGTTAAAAGCGTTGACACCCGTGAAGAACTCTTCGACCGAGAGATAATCATTCGCGTCCGTATCGAGATAAGCAAATACAAATTGGTATTCGGGAACCGATTCGGGATCTTCGGGCTCCTCGGGCGGATTGGTCACCTCAATCGGGTTGGAGGGGGTAGTATCAATTGGAACGATTGTCACCGTACACGCGATTTGCACTGAAGTCAACAATGAGTTTATAGCAGATGGTTGAAGTGACTTACATTCGTTTGATCCTTTTCGCGTGAAACCGGAAAAGTCAAAAGCGAAATTGGCATTGGCTTCGTTGACACGTGGGACAAGTTCGTGTGAGATGCGGACAATGCCATCCAGACCATCGAAGACCTCACTATCGCCAATGAGCGTCTCAAAATGGCCCTTAGTATCGCCAGCTGAGCAACTGTCGACAACCATGTCGAAACCACTGTAGAGTGGCTCACCAAGTGACAAAACTGTTTGGTAGCCGTGACCGCGGATAATCTGAGCGTGATATTGACAAATGAAAGTCTCAGATAGGCTCAAAGTTTACCTGTTCAGCTGGCAGACCCGTGTCCAAATCGTAAATGACGATGTTCTTTCTTGGTGCGATTATGTCGCGGTGTAAGTGACCGGCGGCGTCAAATTGGTTGTCGGCATATTCTAGTACATTTGACGTTGTGTTGAGTTGTGCTGGCGAGCACGAAATTTGAAGTGGTTCCGTTTTTAAGAGCTCAACGCCGTTCACATCGTAGTAACGATGAATATAGCCGACGAGTTTGCCACTGTCCATTTTAAGACAGTCGTACGAGATATACTCGTTGTCGCCTCCTTCGGTTAGCCCATCCCATAAGAGACACTTCTCATCGACATCACCCCTGCCGACTTGATCGGTTTTTACGAAAATCTGATAAGTTAAAGTTCTGTCGTCACGCTACTTCACTTACTCGGTCATTTTCCCATCCGCGCACGCAAAGTGGATTGCGCTCGGCAATGTCATAGTAATTGTCAAAGTAATGGTCATTGAAGTCAACGGCAAAGTGATTTGGCCTACATGTGATCTCTAGCATCTCTTCCCATGGGCAACGTTTTGCCTTGGCCAGTAAAGCCCCGACATAGTCAAGCGGTCCGAAACCGCCCTCCGAAGCCGCGAGAGTCGCCAAAAGAGATGTGGCAAGTTTCATTATTGAATGAGACGAATGAAACTGGTCGATGTTTGAAGAGAAAACGACTAAGACAGACTTGCGTTTAGACGACAAAACATAATGAAGAACCAAGAAGAACGGGAAATCCGTGTTTAGTTGATTAAGTTTTTATGGCGGAAATTATTAAATATGACTAGAATCTAACGTCAAATCGTTTATGTGAAATTTAAATATAGTCTTATTCTCGCTACAATACTGGTGTTCTCATGATTACGTTGTGGTTTATTTAATTTATTAAGACGAGTTTAAAACACTGTACTTGTATACTATTGGCGAGGTCGGTGAAGAAATACAGGACCTAGCTCCGGCTTGCTCTATTGCATGCATTTTTGGGCATAAATTAAAGTCATAGAAAGCTGATTTTAAAAACTAGGATCTACTAGAGTCAAGGGTGAGGGTAAGATGTCTGTAAAAATCTACATTTCATGACATGTGTATGTGTCAAAATTGATTTTGAAAGTATACTTGAATTTCAGGTCTTGAAAATACACGCTTCAGAACGCGCGTTTTGCGTTCACCGCTTTCTGAATGCTGGAAATTTTTGATGCCTATTTGTAACGTTCATTTATTTTGTAACGGTTTTTGCAAGTCCATGGAAGAACCGCAAGTATTGTACAGCGTATTTTCAACAATAACCGAGCGACGAGTCCCCGTGTCGTACCTGGACATGCCTCCAATGGCCTGGTCGCTGTCGATTGACTAAACAATCACTTTAAATTTACTCTGTGAATAAAGTTTTGAAACTAGTTTAATTTCTGGCAATTACCTAATTGAAGTGGAAAAATAGTTCACCCCCCCTTTATGATGATCCTGCAAAACTGCTGACACCGAAAATTGTATTACTCATGACGTTATCAATATAATTACGCGATTTTCTGAAAAGACTGACAATGTTATTATTTTAGACCTGGCAGATTTTTACCTTTGGTTGCTACGTAATTTTGTGTTCTAGCCTGAATTTCATCTATCTAAGTAGATTCTTATCTAGCTATGAAAAACTTCAGCTTATAAAATCCGCCTCGATACTAATGTCTGTTTAGTAAAACGCACACTTATTTGAAGTTTGCTTTTCCCTCTTTGTAGTCGGTGCTGATGAGATTTAGCAGATCTAACTGAATTACCTAGCTGAGACTCGCTGTGTGCTCATAGACCGATCATGGCTGTGTCTTCACCTCCCGCTACTCAACTTGGCTAACTGTAACTTTGTCAGAGGCGAAATTATGACGAATCGACCTGCTATTCCAAAAACTCACATAATTTCCAGACTTTTGATGTTCATAAGGGTCTGTTTGTGTTCATTGGGTTTTCGTTAGGGTCTTGTTGCGAACATCTTTATGTTCCCAAAATACGAACCATTGAAGGGCTAGGCACATTCACATTTTGACCCCGATCAAGTTCTTTGTCCAAGACGAACGTCAGCAGCATATCGA
>SCLD01091725.1:0-12847 GCA_004367895.1 Oikopleura longicauda | reverse complement strand
ACTAGATGCCTAGGTATGTCACTTATATCGTGTTTTATGTACTACATATGTAATGATATTACATGTTACATGTTTTTGTTAATATCTCAAAATATAAGATAAGGTACGTTTAATAACCAATTACTATTTTTATCGGTTAATATCGGTCGAAATTCACTCATTTTTTACTAAAATTAACTCATTTTCAGTCATTTAATAAAAAATCATGATTTTTGGCCATTATCAAATCTGAGGTTAGCGATTGGTTTTTAAGAGAGCTAAAACTGGACACATGATAAAAATGATATCTCAATCAAGGTTTTAGACGTCACGGGACCTGCATCCGACCTTATTCGAACTTATTCTGACCTGAAGTAATCTTTAATAAAAAACGAAAATATCACAAAATAACTAATTTTACCTTCACAGTAGCACAAAATTTAAATACGTTAATAGTAGTTATCAAATCTTATCAATTTCACAAAAAATTGTCAATTTCGGCCGAGAATTCAGTCAAAAGTGACAAAACCATAATCTCACTATTGTTTCCAAAGTTATTCCATTCTTATTTTCTGTCACTTTATGGAACTAATGATGACAAAACTTGTTAACCTTTGTTAAATTTATGCGTCGAAAATTTTCCATTTAATAATTAAGTGAGTTATTGATTGATTTTTATCGTATTTTAATAAAAATGATTAATTTCACTAGGCTCAGTGAACGAAAATTTGTAGTATTTTTAAATTTTTCGTGAATTTTTTTTGTCAGGGATTTAGCTTCAATATTTATTTCAAACAATGAAGACATACTAAAAAACGACAAAGTTTCATCAACCACTGTAAGATATTTGATGAATTTTGGATCGTTTTAAGTCTTGTGAACAAGTCGTAAGATTGTCGTTTTTTGAAATGTTAACATGATGAGTCTTGATGATAATTTTCGAATCTCATCCTAGCTGTCCCTACATGGCATAATTGTTATGTTAGAAAGTGTTGACTCTTATCGATCGTGGTTCAAAGTCGGTATTTATGGTAATGACCGTGGTAAAATTGGTATTTATCTGGTCAAGAAATCCGTATCAGTGGATAGTATTTCTCAACCGCGGTAAGTCAAGTCCTCAAATCCGATTGGAGGATCAAGATCATCTGGCATTAAGCTTCAGAACTTACACCTAAAACTGAAAAAAACGAGTTTTGTCCACAATTTTATTTCACAGTGTCACCAAAAGGTCACCTTTCTGTCAATGACCACCACTTGTCAACAATTTCGCTGACGATCCTTTGGAAGGGTTTATGGTTTTTGAGTTTCTGACCAGCACATGTCTTGCCATTGGTCGCCTCTATCGGAATGCTATTAATGGTTTTCAAAACTATGCCCCCATTTCTAACCAATCAGAGGGTGTCATTTTGAAAATCTTCCTGAGTTCCATATGGTGGCCGTTCAGAATAGACTTCTCCGACACAATAAGTAGTATCATCATATTTGCCAGCGATCCAACCTGATTTTGGACTGAACCATTCGTCAATGTCATTTGGGGTCACATCTGAAAGGTCACCCAATTGCCAAAAATCGACATGTTGTAGAACAATCTAAATTCTAATTGAGTCAAACTGTTACGTAATTACACTTCACTGTAATACTTCATGTAAGGTATTACACCTTTTACGTGATAACTGTTACGTAACATTTGTATTCTATAACAGCTACGTTGAGTGAAAACATGACAAATATCACGTAAGACCTCAAATGTATTTCTATTAAACGACCATGTCACTTAACTGTTATGTAATTTGATACTTTACTGACCGTGAATTGGTGATAGTTATTTCTGTCAAATCTTCGTGCTCGATTTTTGCCATCGACCATATAAAAACTTTCCTTTCGTTCAATTTAACCAGAATGTATTTTAAGTTCACTAATGTATATCATTTTTGACAATTGGTCTAAATGATTTAGACCGTCTGACTCCCAACATCAGATTCCCTGGCTCCCCCCTTGAAACTCTCGATCTCCGGGAGATCATCTCCCTCATTGTTCAGAGAATGTGGTGAATTCGTAAGCCCCGGATTAATCGGTTCCTTATCATGTCCATAAAAATCTTCAGATTGAAACTGAATGACTGTTGTTGAACAATCAGTTTCTTGATAGACTCCAACCAGATCTGCTTCGGGTGACCACAAGCAGTCTTCCCATTTTTCCTAAATCATAATTTATAAAAATTATTCATGGTTATTCGTGTAAGTCAAAAAGTATTACTCATTTCTTTTGAGCCATGAAGCTATGACTGACCTTGTTGCATTTTATTTGATGATTTGTCACGAGGAAAAATGTCCATCCGCCATCGAAATCTTCATCGGCACCATTTTGTCCATTCAAAAGAGGTGTCGAACCTGTCACGAACTCGATGAAACTATTAAAACTTAAACGCAAATTCAGGAATGCTAAACCATAATTTTTCCAGACATTTGAATGAGTTTTCCATGATGGTTAATTGGTTATTTATATATATCATTCATATGAAATATTGGTAGTAACAGATTCGACACCCCTCTGTAAAAAGAACATTTTGGCATTAAGGATGATACCATCTTTTCCAACAACGTTATTCCCAACAAACGCTGCATCCTAAATAAACGTAAGACATTTTTGGTGCTAGAGAGTACCGGAAGATAGTTGTGATGGCGCTATAGCCTAGAGAGTTTAATCTTACATTTCCCCAATTGATATCTTCCAAGGGAGCTGAACATGAATCTTTTGGAATACAATGCCTTTCAAGTTGATCTTCCCACAACCAGCGACATCCAGCTGATTTTTTGCACCCACAATTCAACCTACGCATCTTTCTAGCATCGTTTCCGGTGTAATGAGTATTCTCATCACATTCGGCTTTGTACGGTTGAAAAGAGTAACTTTCTGTCCTATTTTGCCAATAACGTTACCAGAACTATGACGACGAACCTTCTGATTGGCTGATCAATCAAACCGATTCCTAGTCCAGAATATTTGCTATTCCGTTCTTCTGGTGACTTGAAGGGCTTCATTCCTTTCCCAAGAAGGTTAAAAGCAAACTCGTCTTCATTTCCCAAAACACATTTTTTCCAATCTGGGCATTTTCCATCCTCAGCGGGGTATTCGAATTTGCCACTTTTGCACAATCGAAAAGAACTTTCAGTGGTTGTCACGTCCTGAGTAGTTTCTAAAATCAAAAAAGGTTAAAACGGTGGTAAAAATGGCAAAAATATGCTACTTTCAACAAAAAATCATATTGAGATGCGTTTTTCGCATTTTTAAATCACGCGGTAATAATCTTTTATATGTTGAAAATCATATAAAAGAGCATTGATATAGCATATTGAATATAAATAACGTGCTACGCATCCAAAATCGACATTTTTGTCGAAATGTTAAAATTTGATTTTTTTATATTTTGTTCGCTTGATAATAATTTGAGATGGTTTTATAGATTTCGTTCTGCTCAAAATCCAGCTCAGAATGGATTAATTTCAGAATTAAAATTATGTTCCAGCGACACTAATAAAATAATTACATGATATGTAATACGTATTAAATTAAATATAATATAACATTTTTATTTCGTTCTTATTTGACACTAAGTGACATAAATGGTCGATTTAATATTCGGTTGCGATTTAATTAATCAAATCGAGCCTTTTTAGTCAATCAGTGATCAGGACAATGGCCGAACTAGAAAAAATTTTGTGGACAATGGCCGAATTTTTTTTGAAATTTTGTGAAAAAATGGTTCGAAAAAGTGCAAACATTTTTAGTCATTCTCGTTGTAATCTATATTTGGTGCATCATCACTCGTCATATCTTTAAATCTACAATTTCAAATCCCGGAGATAATTTTCTATTTTCGCTCACTGAGCAATATTTAGAGCGGTTTCAGTTCCATGTGGATAAAATTTCCCCAAAATATATTTCGAAAGCAGCGTTCAAAAATCTAAAAATAGCTTTTTGCCGAAAAAAATTAAAATTTCGGAATTTAAACAAAAATGTTCCGGGACTGGAAATTGGATCAGACGCGTTCAGCCGTAGTTCAACGTCTCATCAAAATAGACGCATTTTGAAACACGTAAAAATATAAGTCAATTTTTTTGGAAAAATACTAATCATTGGAAAATCTATACATAGTCGCATCCCGTGGATAAAGTCTGAAGGGGTCATATGTTAGTCATGTGATTTTTCTGTAACTGAGTGATTGTAACGATGGTTTGGTGACGACAGAGGGTTGTCACGTTCGGTCTCAATTGTCACTGAGCGATAGTGACTCACCATAGTGATGTCACAAGATGGAAAAACTTAATTCTGGAAAATGTTTCCCGAGATTCTCCTGAGTGACCACGCGGAAATTTGCCAATAAGGGTTAATGATGGGGGAAGTCCGCCGCGATCCCTTGATTTGTACTTTTGGTTTCAGAATAATGAGATAATTGTCTGTTTTGTTTAATCAGAAATATTACTGAATATCATTTTATGAAAGGTTTAAGATTATTTAAAACAGAAAAACAAATGTCATTTAATGTCTAAACCCTTTTTGGGGTCATTTGGGGTCGAACTTTTGTTATTTTTAAATAAGATAATGATTGAAGTCAAAGCAGATTCTCGTCTCCCACTGATTTGTTGCTGATCAATTTTTTCGTGTCATCTCCAGCCGAGTTTTTTAAACTTTTTAGATTTGGATCATTAAAAAGGTTTAAAGGGACTCGTTCTGTAATTTTCTAGAATTTCAGACTTTTAGAAATCACGTTTGGATGAAGTTATAATCTGTTTGATTTTAAACTACACTTAGCCTTCAAAGATGGATAAACCTATGACGTCGGAACATCCTAAATTCCTTAAGGATGAGGTTGTCATATTTAGGAAACGAACGGGTTTTAAGGAACCAAAAGAAAGCAAACGGAAGTTGTGAGAAACAGGGAACGGATTAAAAAGGGAACATAACGAATCAAAGGGAAACGGAAAGGATTGAAAGTGAACGGAACGGGAGATTTAAAATTTTGTAGAATTTTGCAAGATTTGGTTTTTCTTATTTAAGGAAATGATAATTTTTAATCAGAAACGGATATTTTGATTTTCTGACCGAAATTAAAAATATAGAAGGATTATGATTTGTGTTTGGTAATCTTCAACAGAGCCTAGTTTTGTGCGTTGACGTTCACTACAGAGATGAAACATTTTGAAATATTAGGAGGACTTTTTGTTTTGGTCGATATCGAATAACGGGCCAATGAGGAGCGGGGATTTATCGGACAAACATAAACAAACAATCTGTCTACCTCTGTCTACCACACCATAAATAAACAAATCTACTAGCCCAAAATAGCGATTACTAGACTTTTTCAAACGTTCCCACGGGCGATTCTCAAGCATTTTTCCCTTTTATCGTACTAAGAACTTATTTTTGGATTTTTTCTTTCCTATCAAATGAGAGTTCCGGATTTTCCTCAAATAAATTCTGAAATCAACCACTTTATCAGCATAATCCTTCGATAAGATCCTCTTTTTCAAGTTCAATTCTTTATTCTGGCAAATAAAAAGCAGAATCAGACGTTATAATTGAATATTAAATTCTTGATCTTGGTTTAACCTTCAGTTTCCTTAATTTCAGCGCATTTGAAAGTTATAATAAATACTAATGGTCAAACCAATTCCTTATAGACTCATCTTTTCCGATTTCAATATCTTGAAAACCTTGTTCTTCTAAATTCTTTATCAGTAACTCTTTGCTTTTCATTTGTCCAATAAGTTGTTGATTTGGCTCGCTTTGGTTCCCGGCCGCAACCAATTCGTATTTATGGTTTTTTACTTTGAGAATACCACTGAACTGAATGTGTCGGGTGGGTAAAAATGTAGCAGAATCTTACCTTGTAATCAGAAATAAAGCAATTATCAGGTCTTGATTGGTTTTTTGGACCGTGACCATCGTTTGACGATCTTTTTGGGCCATCTCCATCATTTTGACTAAAAATAAATGTCAAATAGAGAACCCAATGGATTTATTTTCGTGGACAGCACCCCGCCAAGATCATCAAGAACTCCCAACGGCCAGAGCGTTCCATTTAGAACACCAAATCGACCTAGTATACCACAACCAAGCCCATTTACCCCACCTCAAACACCAACAAGAACTTCGACACCGAATGCATTAGCGACGCCAGAGCCTGGTAGAACCATTAAGTCCTTCAATTTAAAATATAAAACCATGTTATTAACATCATGGATGGTAGCGATCGCTTATTCAACCGGAGCAAGGTTTTTTAAGATCATTTTAAGGTCATTTGAGGTCATTTTAGTTTTTTTTAAGGGACGCGGCTGAAAACTTAGCCAAAACTAACACCGGACGGCAGAATTACAAGGTCAAAAAGACCGATGATATTATTTATGATTTTTATCAGCAGCATTTTCCGCTTTTAGTGGCTGAATGGGGCAGCGAGTTCAAAAAAAAGTGTCCAATCCACCCAGCTTATCTTACCAAATGGAAAACGAATCTCCATAATCATGGGTGCATAGATAAGGATAGTTTTAACGTTGATCAGGGTGCGATTTCTGGTGATAAATAAGTTTCATATAAGACACCTTTTGAACCATCATCCAATAAAATTCGAAGACTAACCTTCAACTGATTTTCGATGAGTTTTGCGTACATTTCAGAATGAATATTCTCCATCATGATTTGAAATCCGTAAAGGGTAGTTTTGGTTGAACCTTAATCATATGTTGAACCTTAACAGATTTGTTTAAAATCACCACCAGGAAAACGCAAAAGAACCTATAGTTCGTTTAGTAATGCGTCTGATGATGCTATTCCTGGGACACCCGAATATCATAAGGCCAAAAAACGGAGGCTATTTCGTGAGGCATGTGACGAAGTTCGAAATGCTAATCCCCATAAACGTTTGAATGCTCGAAGACTGTCCATTCACCTTGATTTATCGGTTAGGCAAACTAAACGCTACCTAAAAGGTTATTTTTATATTAGGGTGAATTCCGAGAAAGTGGCATATTCTAAATTTAACCAGAGTTCGAAATAACCATTATTTTTGGATGGTTATACTGATTTAGACGAAAGCGACCTGAAAATGCTCTTAAACCATTTTTGAACCATTAATGGTTATAACGAACCCTGAATTTAACCAAACAACACTTTTTTCCGACTAAAATGGATTTGATTCAGCATGTGGCTTCAAAGCTTATAAGGATGCAAATGTTCAGCTTTTAACAGCTGCACATAAAAAAGATAGGGTTATTTTCGCAACTAAAATGAGTCGAGTGCTTCACGAGCGGGGTCAGGAGATTTTGAATTTGGTTTGGCACTCAGACGAAAAAGTTTTTCGTTTAGAATGGAACGATCAATCGTGGTAAATATATTAAACATACCTTTCATCGGCACATTTTCTGGTGATTGAATTCTTTTCCATAAACTGTCCAATCACCAATCATCTTCATTCAACAAATCAAGCTCAAATAAAAACTGATAATTGTTGCAATTTGAATGTAACTGATTGCAACATTTTCATCACTTTCAAAAACAGCCAAAACAAATTCATTCGCCAAATACTTTTGCTCGTCATTTTCATCACTAGCAACCTAAATTGTAAATTGAGCTGGAGTTGGGAGGAAAGGTTGAGGGACAAGATTCAACGTCAAAGAGTCCAGCACCCAGCATCCCTTCATGTGTGGGCGGCAGTCAACCCTATTCATGGTGCCCGGATTTTTATTATCAATGCCAAACATTCTATAAATCAAGCTCTTTATATAGCAACTATAAGCGAATTTATAAGAAACATTGAAGAAGACCCGGACATTTCTCCAGATTTCAAGTCCAAGTTCATTTTACTACAGGACTCGGACTCGATTCTTTTATATAAATTATATGATATGATTAGGGTTATTCACGTGGTCAAAAATATTTCATCGAATTCTGGATAGGATGGTGCTCCTGGACACAAGGGCAAAGAAGCCTTGAGTTATTTAACTATGAAACTTGGTGAAAATCGCTTATGGGCTCTCCGGACGAAACAGTTTAAGCAACCTGGTCAGATCGAGCATAGTCCACGTAGTCCTGACTTCAATGTTTTGGGTATATGGTACCACTAGTGCAATCAACATTTTAGATATGGTTACTGAACGATTTTTGAATCTCAAGTCGAATGACGTCATCAAAATTTCGACTCCAAATTCAAAAATAGTTTTTTTGTGGACTTTTCCCTATAAACGTAGTGGTTAGAAAATGTACCATTTTAAAGATTACTATTTTTGGCCGGCAATGGAACGTTGGATATGGTCACGACCTCAATCTGAAGTACCAAAAACACTTGAAGAACTTGAAGCACGTATGTACGAGTATGCTGATTTATGCAACACTCCTGGTACGGTTCAAGCTGATCATCTTTACAATGCCTTTCATGGAACTCCTGATCCTCTTTATAACAATGAACGCCGTGGTGGTCTCAGGGGCCGCTTTTACCTGGGTGCAAGCAATGGTGGAGAGCCTCTTGATG
This sequence comes from Oikopleura longicauda, assembly GCA_004367895.1. Lineage (NCBI taxonomy): Eukaryota > Metazoa > Chordata > Appendicularia > Copelata > Oikopleuridae > Oikopleura > Oikopleura longicauda. The sequence continues at coordinate 4,344 of SCLD01091725.1, read as the reverse complement.
GTATAAATGGACGGAAACAAAGACATGCAGCCCAGTTGCCATCCGATTGGAGTCGATTTGAAGTTGAAGTTGATCCTAGAAAAAAGACTACGGGTATGAAAAAAGCAACGAAACAATATTTACGATATCTTAACTATATGGCTACAGATGAGTTCGAACAAAATACTGTTCATGACGAACACAATGATATCTGTAAATACGCTCGATGTTTTTCAACTTACTGTCCTAAGTCAAAAAATCCGGATCAAGCTGCTGCTGAATTCCGAGATCCGGGTTTTCAGTCCCTTATGGACGAGGATTTACCCATGTTATTTAATGAAGATGATTTGTAAATAAAATCTCACCATAAATCACATGGATGTATGAGTCATACATAGGGATTGTCATTACAAAATGATGAATTTTAACCAGTGACGTTTTCAGTATAAAATGAGCTTGATAAGCTTATTAACTGTCTAGATACCAACAATCAAAAAACCTTGAAATTCATCAAAATCGGATTCTTCATGACGATCCCTAACCATGACTTATGGTTCATGATTCATACAGAATGAACTAACCTTGTTCCAAAAGTGTTTGATAGTTACTTTGTAAATCGTTCTTCTACCGTCATAAAATTCTTCGTAATCATCAGAATATTCGAAGTCCATAAAATCGTCATGTTCAATAGTTTCGGAAGGTCGTAATACCCTAGGATTGATTGATTCAGTCATTTTACCAGATTCCGTTATTTCGATTTGCCATTTGAATCTGCTTTTTATGATATTTTTAGAAATACGGTTACAAGCGATGCTATTAGCAACTTCCCATCTGGTCTTTCCTTTGACATTAAATCTTTCCTCGGTCATTTCCTTCGCCGTCCAGGGTTCCCTTTTCTCTAAAAAATATCATTCCTTGGTTCTTTTGGCTTCTTTTTATCTTTTTTACTTTTCTCGTCTTTGAAAAAAAACTTTTTTCAATAAAACTAGAAATTCTTTTCTTCATTTTGAAATCGTGGGAAAAAGAGTCTAGTACAAAAGGAAAACTTTTTCTCAGTGAGGAAGAGAGAAGCCATATGAGACGTGGGGCCCATACTCGCTCCTCATTGGCCGGAGAAAACGCGTGGGCGAAAGAGGACCATTTTGAAATTCCCGCGGATTTAACTTTTTAACGAAGCCCTATATTGTATAAATCATGGTGCGAATTGGAAGTTCTATTTTGTAGTTATTTTTGATTTATTCCTGAATATTCATGCACGATTTGGGACGGACGTTGAAGCTTAACCCCTGGAGAATCTTTACTAGAGATGCAGGATTCTCGATTTTGCTATGCTCATGAAAGGGACTCGAGACACGTAGGACCATGGATGGCTGGACCGCGCTACGAATTTGATGCGGTCCGGTCCGTCGTCCGGATTTTGGTCCGGTACGTGGTCCGGATATTATCGCCGTCAAGCAATTTTATTTGAAATCCGGACAAATATCCGGACCGTACCGATTTTTACAATTTTTGGTCTGGTCCGGATTTTCAATTTTTTGAAATTTTTTTACCGGACCACGTACCGGACCGAAAAAAAATCCGTCCCGGTACGGACCAGGTGAAATCCGGACTAAAATCCGTACCACGTACCGGACCAGAAAAAATCCGGACCAAAAATCCATGCGTAGGAAGTTTCTTCGGAAGTGAACCAGAAATGTTGGTTTATTGTTTATATTTTGTCATTTCGCAGAGTTCGAGAATATTTTTTATTGAAACTGTCGCTGACCTAGAAGAGTACGAAAAAATATACAGTTCTGATTTATGTTATCGACTTAGGTAATGAAAGCTCGAATTTAATAAAACCATTTTTCAAATTAATATGGTTCCTGGGTTTTAAGAACTAACAATCGATAAAAGCGCTCAGCGGTTTTAGGCACGACTAATTATTTGATCTCTTAAATTCCCCTGAGACTTCCACTTCAATTTTCAGATGCAACTTTTGATGGCTCCGAATTGGACCGGTGGGGCAGTCCGATGTGAAACTTCTTATGATTCAAGTTAAGTTATGATTCATAACTTATGAAGCATTTTTCTGTATTTTTTCACCTGGTCCCCTTTGGTTTTTCTCTGCCAAAGCCAAAGATATACGGGTGACTATTACAAGTTATCAACGAAGCTTTTGATTAATTTTATCGATTATCGAAATCGAAGCTCAAATATAACAAAATGATTAAAAAACTTAATATGGTCCCTGTTTTTAATGAACTTGCAAATGATAATATTGAGCGCACACTGGATTTTGGACATCGAGCCCAATTTCTGAACGACAAAATGGTAGAAACCCATGACTTTCACTTCTAATGTGTGTCAATAAAGTGGCACCAGTGTCTTATGTCAAGTTATGTGGTAAGTTATGTGTGACTTTACATGGATTTGAAATAGATATGATGAAACACATTCGATTTTGAAAGGTCAATTTAGTATTCAATAAAGATTCCCAAAACAGATTTTTTCTAACATTGAGTAGTGGGTGAGTTCCATTTTAAATCTCATTAGTTGTTTGAACATTTCCATTTTAGAAAGCTTTAATTTAATTTCTCAGCTTACGTAATATTTTGGCCATAAGCCAACTTCTCTTTTGATTATTTCATCCTTACCTGGCACGAAGCCAATGCGTCTATTGCCGTGGTAAAAAATTCAGCACCGGCATCATTTAATTTAACAGTTGCGCTTTTTTTTGAGTCAATGCGAGAACTTGTTTTTGTCAGTAAACTGACATGACCAGAATAACAGCGATATCAGTAGCATTAGAACTAAACAAATTACATGTATGTCATCTTAATAGTCTAAATACTGAATCTAACGATCGCATTACGTCACTTCCGGTCTATTTCCGGTTTTATCGGAAGTTTAAAATTTCACTGCCAAAATTTTTAATTTCACCAAATGATTCGCCGTGAAATTTTTGGGGGAGTCTCTTGGAACGTTGTTTACCTATGACCCCATATTGTGGGTGATATCTTCGATTAAGACCCTTTTGTCAGTTAACTGACAAAAAAGCGCAACTGTTAAGGTACCGTGCGGCTAACAATTGGAGCAATACGGCTTCAACGTTGGCAAAATCGTAACAAGATAGTTATCTGATTATTTTTTTGATAATATATTTGTTTCAAAATGTCAAACAAAGTGCTGTTACGTTTTCGAAGCCTTTTCCGTTATGTAATCCGGTCCTTCTTTCGACCTTATTTTACCTTAATTACGGTGTTGTATTCTGAAGATCTTAATTCGCTATTCAATAAGAGGCCACTCGGCAGGACAATTTTAAATCCGTTCAGGACGTATCGTTTTGACTTTCGTTAGGTCAATCAAACTATCATTATGTACACATCATCAACAGTCACCCTACCGGTAAGATAAATTCGTGGAATTTTTTAAAATTTTTTCCTATGGCCAGAATATGACCAAGCGGTAGGGTGACTGTTAAATTTTGTGAATTTAAGTAAAAGTAATCAAGGGAGTCCAAAATATATTCAAAATATGCCATTTAAAATCATAAGACCTATTCAAATTCCCACAAACAGGGTCACGTGACGAAACATCCGACACCACAACTGAACTCGAGTTCAACTTGAGTTCGAAATACCCCATAATGAGGTTCAAAGTGATTTCATGGGAACTTTCTGAAACTCACAATCTCCACGGAATCCACTCTCACTATGGCCATTATCAATGAAGTCGAACGCAGCATGAAGTTAAGATACTACACCTGTTTTGGATTTTGTTTCCACGAAAAACGCCCAGTCCAAAAATAAGGGTTTTGCCAAAAAAAAATTCAAGGGCGTGGGGGTTAAGCCCAGTCCGCTGGACAAAAACACAATTCTATTTTTTGATGTTCCAAGTATTCCAACGTTCAAAGTTAAAGTATTGAACCCTGAGAGGGTCCCTGACCTTAACCCGTAAATGCTAAAAATATCGTCTTGCTCAGTAATCCAAGTTATGACACGTTATTTTCTTGTTTAGTATACGGAGCAAATAACTTATGTTTAATGAACAATAAATGAATTCTATGAATAACGTAATTCTTCAATTCTCAAATGGTAAATAGGAAAGTAATCTCAAAAATGGTTCATTTCAAAGTTTATTCCGAGAAAAAACGAAATATAAGTAAAATGTTAGTTTTTTAATAAGGTTTCCAACTTAACAGTTCCGCTTTTTTTTGTCAGTTAACTGACAAAAGGGTCTAAATCGAAGATATCACCCACAAGATGGGGTCATAGGTAAAAAACGTTCGAGAGACTCCCCCTAAAATTTCACGGCGAATCATTTGGTGAAATAAAAAATTTTGGAAGTGAAATTTTAAACTTCCGATAAAACCGGAAATAGACC
>SCLD01091713.1:0-12849 GCA_004367895.1 Oikopleura longicauda | reverse complement strand
TTTTTTCAAAAGCCAATTTTAATGCTTTTTAATCTAAAATAACGCTTCACAAAATATATAGATTTTATTTTTTTGACAAGATAGAAATGGATTCAATTGGCAACACCAACCAGTTCAACAACAACAAGCAGCAGCAGCAGCAGCAGCGGCGGCAGCAACATAAAAAAACAGCAATCGCAATCAGATCAATCTTCAAGTGAACCACTTAATCAAAAGTCACCAGATATATAAAACCAGAAGCCATATATATGATCGAAACAAGAAAAAATAATGTAAAAATAATCGTAACAATATCAGCCACCACCACCACCACCACCACATCACATTTGACCGAGCCCAAACAGTACATATTCTCACTTTGAGAAGCCAATGTTGAGATGACCCATATTGTGACTATAACAATAAAAATGTTAAACTATGGGCTTATAATCCGTCGTCTTCTAAATATGTGTTTTAAAATGGATAATGATGCAACTCCCTATCAAGTACAACCGGGCGTTCGAGTGAGTGTGCTAGACTAAATGGGCCCTCACGTCCGGCCCCTGGTCGTTTGTCGTTGATGCTCGTTTTTTCCAAAATAATATATATTTGAAAAAACCATCAAATTGGGTTTTTGAGCTGTCAGCAGCGCCTGTATCGGTTTTATTTAGAAATTGATAGTCTCTCAATGCGCCCCTGCAGCAGCACGCTCGGGCCCATTTGACGTTTGTCTGGTTTTCGAGTTCCGGCGTCGACATGGTCAAGTGGAGCCGAGTTGATAATCGAAGCGAAATTTAGGGAGCCGTGAGAAAAAAGTGGTTGAACACTTCTAAACCTATTTTGACGCGTAATGCCGCCCCTTAAATGCTTTAGATGGTTAGCTGCTTACGTATAGAGCAGCTGAGTTTGGTAAAGTGAACACTTCGTTGAACTAAAAATAGCTATAAAGGAGGTTCTGGATCAAAATGCGATAATGAGGATGTGGACAATTTAGAGGGAACATTTTAGAACTGTCGTCGAACTCTCTCTCGTCGTCAGCCAGATCGAGTGTGACCAATGTGGCCCATTTATCCGTGTGTAATTATACCTCTCCACAGCCATCGCAGCCAGTGCGAATGGAACATTGACTCGTCTACAAAATACTCCAACTTTTAAACTGTCCCATTGCTGCAAATACAGCAATAACCAACCCATATCGTGATCACTTTTTGTGTACACATTTTGTGACCGCCTTCAAAAAGACTTTTTACTCTTATCACTACAATAACACAGCCGAGGTGAAACGTTTTTTTCTATAACGTCAAAAAACCGGGGCAACGCAGAATAATAACAGCTAAAAAGTAAGATATGTTCACACTGACTTGGTGAATTTTTGGTTAGACCATCGATTCAAGGGGCCAGGCGAAAAAGGTCGAAGGAGCTATTATATAAAACAAGTGTTCACATAGTCGTGAACTGGCCTTTTACCGGACCTGGTATAAAAGTTCATCGAAAGGCGAAACCAGATTAGATAAAATGTCACCAAATTTTGATTTAATCGCGCCACACTGGCCGCTAACACCGATCGTCACAATGTGTTTGTGTGTATATATACCGTCGAAGCGTGTACACTAAATAAGCGCAATTACTGTCACCTGTCTGTTGTTCGCTTCTAAACAATCCCGGCCCCGTCGATGAGTGTGGCCATGGAACACTCCAATTCTAAGTGACGTAGCCAAATCGACTGCGCCCGGCCGTTGTTTTACCATGCACAGAGTGAATACGGTGCAACAAAAGATGCGTCCCCTAGATAAACGTTTAATTCGGGTAAATGGGGCCCCACTAAAAGTGATTGTTGCATAAAAACGTTTTACCAAATATTAACCAGCTCGTCTTATCAGCATGTTCGTTGCTGCAATGAGGGAACATTGGCTCTGCGTTGGGTTACATGGCCCCATGCAGCATAGTCCCAGACACAACAAGGGCCCAACTGCCTGGTGAGGGCTGTTATCTGGGCTCGATTTCTTTTTAAATGTTTTCTGTTCAAGCAAAAAGAGCCAAAGGATGATTTTGGGTTGATACTTCACTTTACGTGGTTGGAACACGCAATCATCATAGTAACAAGCGAGCAGTGCTCATGTACGTCACAATTTTGTGTGAGGAGGATGTGATCCAAATGCTAAGAAGGAAGTTTTTCTCGGTATCTATCTCTTTGCGTTATTTATTTGGCGTTGCGCCTGTTTCCGCACATAGTGAGTCCATGCACTACGCACACACGACGCGTCGATGATCGACCTGGATTTTGCGAATCGTGAAAAATTAACGCGCAAAGAGAGCATGGCCAGAGAGTGGCCACCGCCCGTCGGCCCTTTCATAAGTCATTTATCTGATTGCACCACCGCCCTATTTTTGCTGCTGCTGCTGCTGCTGGCCTAACTGCTCTCACTACTTACTTAATAAGATGAGCGTTGAAGTAGTTCACATTTGGTAATCAGAATTACGTGTGACGTGTGTATGATCACATTTGTGCCACTTTGACTGATTTTCACACAGCGATAAAGTCAAGCTTTTTCTTCTTCAAAACGCCGTGTTTTCACGATCATTTCCGTAATGATGATTTTTTGTCGCAGTTTTCGTCTTTCGTCCTCGTCATCATCGTAGTCGTCATCATCATATAACTGGCCTCTCATTTTAACTTGACCAAAATCGAACATCAAATTGATTTGTTACCGCGCGTTATAGACCGAGAGTAGAGAGTCGAGAGAGTGAGTGGTGACTGGGCCCATAACACAGCAAAACCGTAAATGGGTTTGTCTCGATTTGTAATGAACAGAACTCCTTGGGCCCAGTTGACGACAAATTCAATATTTGGTTTCATGATCTATTATATGCGCCAGAGCCGATCGCGTAATATATATACGTTAGGCTCGGTGTGGGGGGTAAGGTTGGTTAAACTTTTTTTCTGTCCGGCCCTCTCGACAAGTGTACTTTACTCACTGACAACGCAAAAAAAACGAACTTTGTAAGAAATCGTAATTACAACATAACACAAACACAATACAACTGCGGTCTTGCGCGCGTTTTGGGGGGAGTAGTAGTCGTAGACATTGGCGATAAGCTTTTGCACTAGTAGCTTACTAAGTTGCTTACGCCACGCACTTGTGTTCTCTGTCGTGATACTTTCTATATAACGTAACATTTTTTCTGCGTTTTAATTTTTCGCCGTCATTGCTTGTCTCGGACTCTGTTATCTCGTCAACTGATTTCAACATTTAGAGTACTGATTGCACGTTGGCAAAACCTAGGTTGACACCGCTTGTATAAGTGACGATATGATGATAGCAGTCGCCAATTTCGGATATCATGATAGATACGTCACCTACATGAGAGCACAGGAAACGCCTCGGCTCGCTGGCTGCGGCCGGTAGCGGCGGTGGTAATATCGATAGTGACCATTTTGCGATATGGACGACGCTCTAGGCCCGCGCTGCTGCCAGACGGCGACGTCTCTGGCGCGTTATCAAAACTCAGAAAGATGACAATCTAAAATAATATTTCGTTTTTTTACTGGTGCTCAATTGAAGTCGAAAAGGGCCGATGGGAACTGACACACAAAGACAAAACCAACTAAAGCATTACTGACAAAGTGCCTTTAAATCCACACCACAAGTGTATGTGTGTGTGTGTGAGACAAACACTTCTAAACACGGTCCAATATCCTTATTTGTATCAATATCGACGGCGCTTATTGCGCCAGGCGGAATTGATGTCTAGTTCAGCAGTATCTGACAAAGTAACTTTGGCGGCAGCCGTGATTATGAACTCGGCCAAGTCAACCAGCAACAGTCGCTAATTGGCAACTGTACACATTGCTCTTGGTTCATCTGGAAGAGTTCAACTTTTAAATTTTCGCCAATCTCAACACCACCATCACCACCGCCACCAACACTACCATCGCCACTCTCTCTTGCCGAAATGTTTGAGCGTGAATACTCAGGTGCTCGTGGCACTGCTGGACATACACTATCTAAAGTTTACTTTTTATGCAGTAGTAGGGGGATAGGTCATATGTGGCTCTCGATCTGGCGGTGGTGGCGGTGGTGATGGTGTACGCCTGCTGTGTCTGTGCTGTGTGCAATCTTTGCGTTGCTCGAAAATGGAATGCAATCAAACACTCTTTTTGGTATGTCTGTTATAACAAAAACGACTCTTTTTCTAATTAGTGTTAGCTGAACCATATTTCTTGATTCGGCGAATTTTTAGAATCTCGATTCTAAAAACAGTGAAAAGGTGCTTTATTTTTATTCGAGTGTATCATACGACGTTGCCGCGCTGCGCTTGAAACGGAACCAGGTGATGCCGACAACGGCAAAGATCATGCCGAATAGACACAACAGTGTCATGCCGACCAGGCCACCTGAACATGAGCAAATGGAAACGTGTTCACAGCTGTGTACAGGTGCATATCATATCGTACCATAATTATTATCACTTTTAATACTTTCACCTAGTAGTTATTTATAGTCAAATGATATAACTATACATAGATACTCGATAAGTTCACAGATTGTTGAATTATTAACTAGGTCAAATAATTAACGAATCAAAAATTATGCCAATTTTAAATCATCCGTTAACTTACCCGTCGAGTAGCCCTTTTCATGTTCGATTTTGACTTTGACAACTGTTTTATTGCTCGTTGGCTCATAAATGACACCACCATCATAACTGATTGCCAGTGAATCCGCCACCGAGTGAAACCAATAATTCACATCCGGATGTGCCGGATCGTAGACTGTCAACTGAAAAAATGAGTGAGTTAGTGAAAAAAAATAGGGGTAGTAGCAGTGGTGACACGTGTTCGCGTGGGGGGATTGTTGCTTGTTAGAACGGCCAGCACATCTAACCACACCAACATTGAGTGAAACATCAAGTGAACAGAGAAAAGGGGGTTGAGGCGAAAAAAGGGGATAAATTGTTTTCAAACAAAAAAAACGGTGAAGTTTAATGTTATATTAATCATCGAACTCACCGCTATCATTTCGGAATCAATCGGATCGTGAATCCGATCGAGAAACTCGTCATTGGTCAAATCTTGATAATCATTGAAAGTGGTCAGCGGCAGCAGCGAAAAACGGACCATGATTTCGGGGCTCTCGAGCTGAACAAAAAACAACGAATAGAACATGATATGCGGATTACTCGTGGCGGCGGCATTGGCGGCGGCGGCGGTGGTGGCACCGGTGAAAATTGGGAAATTGAGATTTTACCTCATAGTCAGTGAACAGATCCACATGTGTATGTTGAATGCGATTTTGTAGTGCGAGGCCTGTAGTGACGCAGATTTCGCCAATGATGGAGTCGGCAAATTCTGTACGTTAAGGTTGTTGTGCTGTGAAGAAGAACAAAAAGAACTAAGTTCAATTTGCACAACCCTCAACTTGGGCCATCTGTGACGAAAGTTTATTAAATGGACCAGTCATGGTGAAGTAGAAGTCGTAGACTGTGGGCGATTAGTTTGGCAAGAAATACTCACAAAAAGTATGAGTAAGAAACAATTAGACGAATCCAGTAAGTAACTACCAAACTTGGTCTGATGAGAAACAGGCTGACACATCGAATTCCATCTCGGTATAATCGGATGCCTTTTTTAGTTTTGGAATGGATACATATGGAGTCAAATAGAGTTCCGCGAAATTAGCCCTTGACTCCCCCTAAAAAACGTGTAATTTGTAGCTGGGCCAACAGATTAGATTTCACTTGGCGTAAATTAAGCGGCCGTTACGACATTTTTACGCGGAAAGCCAAGAGCTCTCCAAGTTATACTAGGCTCCAGGTGATAACGGGTGAGGTGATCCAAGGCATCAAAACCGCTTGGAAATTGTACATGCCCAAAGCATGCATTTTTACATTTTGCCAGTGCAAGAGCCCCGATCCGGGGCTTAATTAAATGCACAAGTTACCACAAATATGGAAACGCGAAAAAAAACGCTGAAAACGGGTGAACTAGGGAGAGGTCACTTTATCGTGGAACTTAACGTTTCGACCCGTGTTCTAACTAACTGATCTAAAAAAGAAGAATGCTAATGTCAATAAGCGTGTTCGTCAATACTTGCTAACAAATAAGGTCTACTATTTTTAAACACTGAGGAATGCGTAGAAACTGTACTGTTGCAAGCATGAAATACGGCAGCTTCGCGACATCTTCACTGAATTACGCCACTTCTACGTTCAGAAGGTGATTGGTTTATCCCCCGAAAAATGGATAAAAAAACGAGGTGGCATTGATCTAACATGAATAAAATAATTGTCGTCTTAGGCTACTATGGCTAGTAGCCATAAAACCAGGTGTCGGTTACATAGAAGTAACCAAAAGATGACCACTATTTCAGTGAAAAGAGTGGCAAAATCAACACACACCACGAGTTGCCAAAAGCCATAAGCACCACTGCATATAGACCTCTTGAGGCTGCTTAGTGGCAAATTGAAGGTTCCGCTCAACACCGTCTATTGCGAGCCACTCAACCATCATGGCTCCACGGTGCTGGCGAGTGTGTGTGTGTGTAGTCACAAATTAAATCCCATCCAAAAAATATTTCAACACCACGATTTGACTCTGGCCAATTTTGTCGCTCTCACTCTCAGGATAGAGCCGGATCGACTCACCACCACTATACTACCCATTTCTCGCCACCGATTTGGAGTGGGCATCGAGTCGATGTTCGAGCACGACGCCCGTTACCAAACGTGACAATTATACGCTTTCTAAAAGCACGAAGAGTGTGCTGAGTTGCACAAAGTTTCAGTTGAGTTCATGCCAACGTTCCTGAGTGGCGAAATTGTTGATTGTCAAATCCTCCAGTATATCGCCAGTACTCATGTCCATGCAGTAACTATCGTAGCCGAGTGGCACGCCAGGCTCTTCATTTGTATAACCATCTTGATCGTGATGATAAAAACCCGGATAGTAGAATATGTTGGAGCAAGTGGCATTTTTGCCCCTGTCACATCGGGTTATATTCTTGGCTGTGGGACGGAGTTGAAAAATTAGAAATTTTCGGATCACTCGAAAGAGAGAGCGCTTGCTGGCATAGATTTTGATGCGAAACATTTCCGCTCTTTCCTAAAAGGCGTTCCCATATTGGCGGTGGTTTTGGTGGCGGTGAGCGGCCGGGGCGGGTGTTATCTGGGCAAAAGAGTCGAAGGGGAGAGAAAAAAAATGAACGCCAATGTAATTGGAGGTAAATGGATCCAAAAAGGAAGTCGTGAGAAAAATTAGAATGATCGTTTCATTTTGCTTATCGGCGTTGAAATAATATGGACTTTTTAGAGCTCAAAAAGCAGTTTGACTGAAGCCAACTGATGGTCAGTGACACCGCCGTCACCACCACCACCACCACCCCGATAAGTTTGATGTTTTTCTTATTCATCAATCGACTCGCCGAGAATACTTACAATTCACTTTTTGTTTAAGTTAGACATTTACACCCTATCGGCCTCGCAAGATAGTGGTCATGTTCCGCGTCAAAATTGGCTGTTTTTTCAACGAAAGAAAAGCGGAGCGATGCACACAAAAAACGTAATAGAAAGTCAAAAATCTTGTAACGTGTGCAAACGCTACTTAGATTGGGGTGATTTGATTATTGCGTCGAGAGTGAATTGAAAAACTGGGTCAAGTAAAGTCAACGGGTCGTTGCAATGTTAGAAATTGTTTTTGCTGTGCAATACCTTCGCCAAGAAAACCACACATTCATAACGTGTGCGTCTATCTATTTGGAATTATTATTCGATTAAAACGAAACACACTACGTTTGTGATGCCCGCTCGCGTGTGATGCGTGTGAATGCATCTGTGCACGTATATAATTTGGGTGCCATCAATAAATACAACCAGCTTGTTTTCTTCGCGCTGCGCTGAGTCGAACGCGAAGATGCTTATTTTCGGTGTAAAAATCAAAACGGAGAATGGGAGCAGACCCGTTATTCTGATTTTTTATAGGCTTATGTTTGTCAATTTCGTTGAATATCGTATTTGACTTATAATTACAACGAAATCAATAAATATTTGCATTAATTATACACAAAACTAAACTATACGCAGAAAACAATTAGAATAGAACCCGTTATTATTGGGCCCATACTCGAGGGTCGTGTCAAAGGTATCCAGCCACGAGTCGCCATACACATTTTGGCGCACCTCGCGCGGCTCATTGTAGACGGAGGAGTTGGGTAAGGCAAAGATTTGATCGGGCTCGTAGTTTTTACCATTGTACCAGTCCCATGACTCGGTCAGCTGTGAGATGCTAAAGTGAGTGGACTTTTATAGTGAAAAACATTTTGAAAAAAGCTAAAATTTTGATTTGTCGAACAAATTTCAATAGTGAATACCCTAGCCCCGGGGTTATTCAGCATCACAATTTGTGATCCATATGTACCCAAATTTGATGAAATATGTATACTTTAGAACAAAATACTTGAAATTCAAGGACTTACTCGCATTGTCTCGTATTGCGATTGATTTCAAACAACGTTTGTGTTTCCTGTTTAGCAAGATTTTCAACCCTAATGCATTATTCATTTGCGCATGTCTTGAAGAGCCGGTCGCTCTTGCCTCATCAGCATTTCGCAGTGTAATAACGTGGCAAGAGAAGAGCAAGCACACACAGACCATACTGCCAACCCATAATTTGTGAGTCTCATTTTTGGGTATAAGTGTCCGTTAAAGTGTCTCGAACATCACACATGCGGGAATTCCCTTTTTTCGTTATTTAGCACGAATTTCGACGCTTTTTTGTGTCTCAACTAATTGCGACACTCTTTCCGCGTAGAAGTAGCCGTGTGAAAATCTTGTTCCTTCTGCTCAATGCGCTGTATATTGGCGCCCTTCTCGAAGTCGAAGTAATCAATGCGGGTGATATTGTCGTCGAGATCGAAACTCAGATGAACCCCGGTCACCATTGACGTCATCTTGTCGACCTGCTCCAAACGCGTGTCAACATTTTCGCCCGCTATACAAAAGAAGTATTTAGAATCGAGCTATAGGCCTGAAAACGCCTGAAAACGGGGGTGGGGGAGGTGTGTACGGCCGCAGACAGGTCAAATATTATCATGTCGACACAGTCTATAAACTTGACGAACGAACGAAAGCAGAGAATAGACCGCGGCGATGGAAACCACGCTTGTACAAGTGATTTTAGCGTGATTGATTAGCCGTGATTAATCGTTTCATTCATATAAACGCCCAAAATGGCGAAAATGACGTGAACCCATGGCCTTCTAACTTAGAAACTCTTACCAATGGACACTGGCCGTTGATCATCGAAATTGGTAACACTCTTGTCACAGTCAGCCCATTTCGGCGTTGAATCCTGTTCGAATGGATCTTGGCCAACAATGGCGTCCAGTTCATGCCGATCGAACTGGTTCAACATGTACAGAATGTGCCAGCTTGAAAAAAGACAAAGTCTAAGTAGGGGAAATTGGGTCCATTACCCCGTGCCAGTGAGAGCGATCGGTGGGAATAAATTAACCGTAATATTCCGTTTAAGTAAACCAGAACCAAAAAAACAGCTCATTATTCGGATGAACATCACCCGTGTGACACTTCCTCGACAACATCAATAAAGCGCTTACCTTAGCTCGAATCTGAAGTCGACACCATGTAGGGGGAACTCAGCCTCGAATTCCACCAACATTGGCGCCTGGCCATTTGTTTCGTTGAATTGCCAGCTCCAATTGCCATGGGGGAAGTAGTGTGTCACATTGAAGTGTTCATTCTGGCCCACCCACTTCTCGGCCGGGATCCCGCCCCGAATGGTGACATCTATTCAATACACTGATTTTCCAACTGTACAACGTTGTTTTAAACATGGATTTTGATTTCAAGATCTGAATCCATCTACACCGAATCCAAGGGACAATAATAAATTGGCGTCGGATGTTGTCCCCCGGATTCGAAAGCGACAAATCCATGAGTCAAATTCAAAGCTTGCGCCGTTAGTTTGGCAATTTCATCATACCTTCCACATACTCCGAGTTGTACTGTTCACCATACAAAAAGTGCTCAGCGCCGCTGTGTGTTGTCCAGTTCGACCTAAAAATGTAGTTCACCCCTAGATTTAGGGCTAATCCCGTGTCCAGTATTGAATAAAAACGTGTTTAGAGCCGCTTGTCCTTTCTCTTTCTCTCTTTGTCTCATTCCCGATTTCGTATTTGCGTACCTGTGGTGCTCCGGTGCACGTGGGACGAGGCCAAAGAGCCAGTCATCGGCGCGAATGATTTCCGTGTTGCACGCATCACCCCGCAAATCATAACCAAGCGCATCCGTCATGTACTCGTAACGGGCGCGTGACCTTAAAAAACCAAGTCAATGAAATATGGAGTCTAAATTCGTCTATTAATAACGGATATACAGTTGAACAAGCGAAAGTAACAAAGTTTAATTACTAAACACAATCACTTAATGTGTTACTAAGAGTCAATCGCGATTAATTAAATTTCTATTTCTGATCTGACTAAAAAAAATGGCCAAATCAAACGACGTACCAGTAGTTGTACGTCTCCTCGACGTAATCATTGTGTGAAAAGTAATTCAACGCCCACGTCTGAATGCGTCCATAACCGTCCTCTTGTGAGAGTAATTGCATTTCATTGATTGTATCATTGCGAATGGTCGTGTGATTCGCCACTGTGCCATGTTCAACGACAATCCATTTCTGGTACTTGGCAAGACTATTGCATTTTGGTGAAAAACGGCGACGTACTTAGCCACACACTGATTCACTTGGAGTGAAGAGTGTAGACTCCCGAGTACTTATTTCCTTTTTTAAAGAATCTGACGACTCAGAGACTCTAGGTTCAAACAAATCGATTTAACCTAACTGGATCTTGCAGATCATTAGACCCAGAAAGTAAAAAAGCCCCTGAGTCGTTATGAGGGGGTTAATTTGAATAAACATTTGAATGGTCATTTGCGGCAGGTTGCTGCTGCTACTGGCTCAAAAAAAGAACCAAGAGCTGAGAAAGATCGATTTACGTTTGACTTATAAGTCTTATTTTTGTCACTTTGTTTATCCGCATCATCACGGGCAGTAGTATGGCCGACCCGGATCATCATTTTGACTGATCACTTGGTCAAGTGTGTTGAGCTAAACACACACACATCCTCACTTTTCTTTTTTTTTCACCCAAATGTGCCTGTCCTCGTCGGAAACTTTGCGGACTAAACCAAGAGTTCCGGTTTCATTGAGCGCTATATGTTGACGGATATGTCTGTTTGACGGTCTAAACAACATTTGGCACTATTTTTTTTGGCGAAACTGTACTGTACTGATCCTATGCATTTTTTACAGTTTTAACACCGCTCACTCGAAAAAGTAATAAAGCTGTAAGAATATGTTCGACAATTTCGAAGTGTGAGCAGCATGTGAACACAAAAAACAGACACACCCGTTTCCTGATGCCGCCACCACATCGCCCGTCGCCCGACTGACGAGCCTGTAGTCACCGTCCAAATGCCAGTATTGATGCGAGCGACCCTTGATTGAATCATAGTAGCGATCCTGTAGTCAAGTGGGGGTGTACAGCCGAATAATAAAATCAGGGGTGAGATCGCGCGCTCAATATTCGGCGTCGACATTTTTAACCCTGATTAAAATAAGGCAATAGTGGAATGTGGCACGGGGTTAGTGGGCCCGACGAGAGAGCAAAGGGCCGCGAAAGCCTTTGCTGCACATCGAAAAACGTCATGCCGAGAAATAGTTGTCGAGTATGTAGTTTTTTTTGTCTTTGAAAATGTCCAAATTCCGCTTCAGCTTTTTAATTTTCGAACATTTTTTATGTTACATTTTGGTTAGTCAAGTTCACGAAATAACAGTTTAAAAAAAGAGCAAAACGGCATATTACGCGTAATATGGACTGGTATGTCGACCCCCTAAATGATCGATTTACCGTGAGTGTGTACGTTTTTTTCTGCGCACATTTTCGGCCAACTAATAGTTGTTTGAGTGTCAAAAAAAGGGTAACGTTCCCATGAAATTAGCGGGCAATGTGCTAAATTGGCACAAAATTCTCGGCCGTTAGGGCTCTTTCACGTTTTGGAAAGCAGCCGTAAACTTGGCCGAGCAGCTCAAAAAAAGACGGATGTTCATTAACATTCACACACACACCTGGCCGAGGTGAGGATAGGGCGCGGAAGACGCCAAATATAAAATAATGTGTTTTTAATTTCAATGGCCCTACCGGTACAGGTTTTGGCACTCAGAAAGAGAGAGTGAGGCGACTACCACTCTCTTTTTCTCTGCTCAGAGGTGATTAGCATTGTGAGGCCATTTTGCGCGCGCGCCCTGGCCAGTTCACGAAACACCCCCTTTCCCATAATCGATTCACCTCCAGCTCGTTTGTATTGATAGACCACGGTGCTTTTTCTTGTCGCGCCAGGCCGATGAACCTTAAAGTTTTGGTTTTTTGTCCGGCGACGTGATTAAGGCTGTTTTTTCGTTAATTATTATTAGCGGCAACACGCTGCACCCCTTTTAACTTTTACGGTATGATAAAGGCAAAAAAGGTACCTTAATCATGTTTAAATTGTACTAATAGCAGTCACATGGCAACAAAACTTAACACGACGAAACTAGTTAATTAGAGCTGAACGAACATGCAATTGTGCAACTGTTTGTTGGAAAAGTAAACGATCAAGGACCCTGTATGAGTTGAGAGTGATGTGGGAATTGTAGAACAATCGTGACTGTAACATCAGCGCTCGATGCTTACTTTATGCACAAGGACCGGCACCCACGTTATGCCGCCTTCCATATGCTAAACCCGTTCAAACGTTCTAATCACAGACTCTGCAAATAGACCCTGGTGGCCGAGTGGCACAATTAGAGTGCCG
>SCLD01091702.1:0-12849 GCA_004367895.1 Oikopleura longicauda | reverse complement strand
AAATGACGTACAAAACATCTTGTTTGAACGGATGTCCGGCACATCAAGAACTACCTGTCGAGCGCATTCATCTGAGTTGATGTCATTGACCCCACTGAGTTTCGAGCGGAGCACGAAGCTGGATCCAGATTTGGTATGCTCTCCGTCACCAATAACTTCAGTCATATGTTAGTCATCATGAATTTATCCTAGATTATCGAAACCTTATCCATATAATTCGCGACAAAAGTACCAAATCGATCACTTGAAATACTGAGCAAACTGCCGAGCCATGCCAAGCCGATCATCATCCAAAACAGCACCAGGATACGATAGGCGGCCATAAATGGGATGCCGGTTTCTTCGCTTCCCTCAAAGGATGGCGAATAGTCGCCAAAGCCGACTGTGGTGAGTGAGATCACGGTGAAATAAACTACGTCAGAATATTGTTATAACGTCTTCATAATACCAAAAAAATTACCTGAATCTGCATACGTCCATCCTTCCAGAAAACTGAACCCGTATGCTGGCAGCAGAAAGAGTAGGCCAATGCCAAACGTAACGTACAAGGAGAATGACAAGTTATTTTGCCATTTCAATGGGGCTGGACCGTAAGCGCGACGCTAGAACGGAAGGTTTAACTCTTGAATAATCATTGTCACTCTTGAACAATCAACAGTGAACTTACCTTAGCCCAATTGTAACGACCCTTCAACAAGTTCGCCACTCGTATATTGACAAAACCAAAGATTGGAATGGCCGTTAACGCATATAAAATACAAAACATTTTGCCGCCTTGCGTAGATGGATACACATTGCCATAGCCAATCGTGGTGCCAATTGTCCCCGTGAAGAAGAACGCATTTCGATAGTTCCACACGTTCGGACAGAGAACACTTTCCGATATTTCAACCTATCCGACTAGTTAGCATTCTAGAAATTTACCAGGTAACAAACCTTGTTAACGGATGGATGAAGAACTGGCTTGTTCTTCAAGACACCGTCACGGGATCCCTCTGCTTGAGTTCCATAATATGAATTACTACCCCACTTCTCCTCCAGCTTCTGATCGATATAACCTGCTTCCACTGCACAGCCAGAGTTATAAACAGAGATAATGAAACACACGAGTGAGTTGTTAACCGCAACGCAATGATTAGTGGTTTAGTTGTTTAGCAACGTTTATATCGTGTCAGTCGACAAATCAGAGAGGCAGCGCGTTCGTGTGCGTGTGAAATTATTAACAAGAGTGAACTCCCGTTTCATTATCGCGATCGGCCAGTGACGGGACCATGCTCCGATACAGATCGGCTTTGCGGTCGCACGCCCTCAAAAAGTCTTTATAAGCTTTAATCTCCTTGTCCTTTGCCGCCACCAACGCATCCAACTTCTCCTGGAGTCGATCGCGATCAACGCGTAGGGCCTCGGCCTGTTCGATTTCTTTTTTGATTTGATTGTTTAAACTCTCAACTTTGCGCTCTTTTTCGACCACTGTCGTCTCTTTCTCGTAGCGCTCATTCTCGACTTGCTGCTCGTAGTGTTCAATCTCGGCGCGTTGTTTCTTGTTGACGCTTCGATATTGTTGGAGTGTGGCTTTCATCGTTTTTGCCTGCTCCTCATACTCTTCAATCACTTCGGTACAATTCTCAAGTTTGTCTGTCATCAACTCAAGCCGTTTCGGATTGAACGAGTCAAAGATTGAACTTGACTCGTAGAAAAGGCTCTCCGTTTTGGTACTGTTATCCGTGGCAATGGTCGGTTTAGGCGCCACTTTCTTTGCCCTACTCAGCATTAAACTCGTCGCCATATCGGCCAGATTCATTTGCATTTCGCCAATGCCGAAGAAAGTGACGCCGGCTTGATTGTGAATAAGTCGCTTCGCCGTTTCCTCGACATTCTCGACATTGTTCAAATTGATTGAGTCATCCTTCGGCCACAGCGTGGTCTGAATGGCGATTACATAATCAGTGTGGCCGTCCAAGTCAACGCCAATTTGATCCAGCCCAATGTCACGCACTAATCGCGCCGTATCCAGTCCCAGGTTGAACTTGACACTTGAGGGGAATTGCTCGTCCTTTGATTTCACGATTTCGGCGGCGGATGATGAACATGATGTCGTTCCGGTTTCTTTTTCTTCCACCTTCTTCTTACCGACACACAAAAACGGCAGTTTAGTTCGACACGAGGTGTAACGAAAGGACGGTCGCTTCTTCCATTCAACGGCGCGGTTGAAAGTCGTGTAGGGACTATGCTGCCAAGCGTAACACTTTGTATTCTTGCAAATCGCCTCTGGTTCAATCAAATCGAGCCAAACGCGGCTCTGCTTGATCTGTAGTACACTCTCGAGCAATGTATCGTCCGTTGTCGACGCCAACTTCATATCATGCTCGAGACAAAAATCACGCGCCTCATAGAATGTCATCTTTTCGCGGTAAAACCTATAATCCACTGATCTGTTGGCACGTTTCTTCCGTCGCTGTACAGTTGTGTCAATCGCCTGTGCATTTTGCGTGTCCGCCAGTGCGTCTTGTAATATTTGTTCAGCCTACAGTGTAGTTTATATATTTAGTTAAGATTGTATCTAAAAATAGAACCACTGCCACCATCAACACCACCACCACTAACCTTACGCTGTGTTTCAAGCACCAACTTGTTCTGGTACGTCATTTCCTCGCAGATGCGTTGCTCTCGTGGTCTCTCCAGAATCATAAAGACGAGCCCGCCCAGGAAAATATAGCCAAAGTACAAACCGGTGATGACAATGCCATAGAACCAGCCGGGCACTGCGCCCTTGCCCATTGTCTTTCTCTATTTTTTTTTTATTATTTATGAATTTCGGAACGATGTCGAGAATGCGCGGCCAGAGTGTAAAAATGGCCACAGCGTGCACAGAATCAACTATTCAACACTATAAACACTTGTGACATCTAATAAATATTGATATATGGCTGGCTGAAGCGGCAAACCCTTAATTCGCAGTCTAATCAGCTGTTGCATCAATCTGGGGATAATATTTTATATGGGTGTTATTTACAGTTATGTTGCACTTATATGCGAAAATATTTCGCAGTTCCTTACCAGCAGCTCCAACACCTTTGACTTTGTGTGTTTGACGGCCCAGAGACAATAAAACCTGGCCCTATAAGTTTTCGTTGACGCAAATGGTGAATATTTTATTTGATTTTAATAGTTTGAGTTTAATACGTTTACCTCAATGTGTGGCTAAGTATTCGATTACTTGGTAGATGTTCGGTGTACAGTCGTGCGTTAATCTACAACATTTAAACAAGTCTACACATAAACGTTGACTCACGGTCGGAGACTAAGTTGACCCCTTTTTAACGAACTAGTGTGCCCCGCGGGCTTAGGCGGCTGAAATGGTGAACAACCATCAAGTTTGACGCGTAACACAGAAAGAAAAATATCAAAGTATAGTAAATCCTAATTGACCCCTTGGACATGTTGTCGAGGATTAGTTGAGGCCAGCTAAAGAGAGAGAGAAAAAATGCGACTATTCGTCCTGCTGCTGACACTGGTAACGGGTCAATGCCCGCACGGATGTATCTGCGATGAGCATGACAAAACGGCCCAGTGTCATGCGGTAAATGCGGAGGAGAAGTTCACCGCCGTGCCCGATGGCTTCCCCTGGTTTATTCAAGAGGTGATCCTGACCGATAATCTGTTGAAGAGTATACCGGCCGATGCCTTTCCAAAACGCAGTAATATTCAAAACTTCAACTTTCGGCGCAATCAAATTGTCAATATTCATGAGAACGCCTTTTTATCACAGAACAAGCTTCAATATTTAACCCTGTCAAGTAATCAACTGCAGCGTATACCGACGAAACCATTGAACACGTTGAAACTGTTGAAGGAATTATTCCTAGACAATAACAATATCACCGCGATTAAGCAGAAGTCGTTTGAGCAAATGGAGAACCTGGAATGGCTCCATTTGGCGCACAACAAAATTGAGACAATCGCCGGAGATGCCTTTGTCGGCTTGCAACGCATCAAATTCCTTAATCTCGAGGGTAATCGAATCCAAGCCATTGGCCAGAACACATTGGCTCACTTGTCCGGCTGTGTTATACTCGATCTGTCTCAGAATTTGATCAAGCGCGTTCACGAGAAGGGTTTCCTCTTTTTGGTGCACTTGAATCAGCTCAAGCTGGACTCGAATCTGCTGAGTGACAGTTCACTGCCACCTGGTTTGTTCGCGCGAATGGGCAAGCTAGAAGTGTTGAGCCTGGCCAACAATACCCTGGTGGGCATACCGGAAGCTGACACGTGGTCCGGGCTGAAGAAGTTGGAGGCACTTCATCTCACGTCAAACAAACTTGCTCTCATTCAAGCAAACAACTTCAAGCATCTCAAAACGCTCAAGCGACTCTTTTTGGATGATAACAAAATTGTGACGGTTGAGGAGAACGCGTTCGACGAGCTCGACCAGTTATCCGTCATTGACATGAGCGACAATCAGCTGGACAAGGTCCTGCACAATCGATTCATGCCACTGGGCGCATTGTCCACCTTGGACTTGCGAAATAATCGGATTAAGATGGTCGAGCCCGGCTCATTCACCGCAAATATTCAATTGAGAATTGTTGACCTAGGTAATGTCTGACAAGTGTCTTATAATGCCATAATAATAAACTTGTTACAGGACAAAACAAGCTGACAGAATTGGACCCGCACCTCTTCCAGCACTGCACAAAATTAGAAAAACTGACTCTGGATCATAATCAGCTGACGGAGACGTTGATAGAATGGCAAAAATATGGTCATCAAGTCCACTTGACATTGAGCAATAATTTATGGAGCTGTGAGTGCCACATGCTGAAATTCATCAACGCCATTTTGAACGAAGGTAACACATCTGTTCAAGTGTAATCCCTTTTATTAATCTTGATTTATTCAGCCTACGGAGCGAAAATAGACGGTTCACTGCGTGAAATGATTTGCGCCGAACCGGCCAATCTCAAGGGTCATCCCGTCACCGACATTGAGGAGGATCACATGCATTGTTGGGCCATTGGTTTGTATTTTTTCTATTGAACTTGAATAATGTTGATTACAGAGGATTTCATCTGGGACGCGGGCGTCATCGTATGGCTGATTGCACTGCTGGCGGTGGTCAAAAAACGGCGCATTGTTCAAAGTATATTCTGGTGCTGTTTCGGCGCGAATGACGACAACGAATTGAAGAGAAGCGCCTGAGACTCTGTAAAATATTGACAAATACTGCCTCCTGTTTAATTATTTAGTGCACAAAAAATATAGAGTATACAAATCTGATACGAATCAGTTGATCGTTACCAGCTGTGCCAATTTCACGCTTATTGATTGTGATCACGGCATGACCCTATATAAGAGTAGCGCAGTGATCAGACCAGACAGAAAGCTAATAAGACGCAAAATGATGTTTGAAAAACAAATCAATTGGCTTCTTTTCGAAATTTGCTACTGCATATGCGAAGTGTTTGACTTTTGCCATCTCGATGCACTTTACTATCAGACAATTGAACCGCTGCTAGACTTCAAATGGATCCTGCCGCACCCAAAAGTATTCACGTACATGTACCAAGTGATATCAAACTGGGCTGATCAAGTTCTACTTCATGTTTCCAATGTCATTTGTTTAATGTTTGACTTCTGTCGCCTGGCCCTGTTCCTGTACATGTTTTCACTTGGCTGCAGTTTACTAGGAATGGTCGGCTTGGTGTACGTGATGTGTACATGGCTGGACTCGTCGCTGGTGGCATGCGTCAAGCTCAGAATGCCAGTTTTACATTTCCCCGTCTTCATTGCCGTTTCACGCAATAAAACTAATTACGAATAGTAAAATGACGTCGTTATCTGACTATACTACGATAATTCCTGGTGTGAGCCAAAGTGTAGCTTAGTAACAACTGGGAAAAAGAGCCAGCGGTACTTCTCACTTCCCCACTAATCTCCACACCACTTGATAGAGAAAGAGTAAGGGGCTGGGAAGTCTATACTCACGTGACGAATGGGACCAGAGAAAAGAGTGACATGAACTATTGCGATGGCGACTTCTCGTTTGACCCGCGCAAACACGTACTCGGCGTTTATTTGAATGAATTGGCACGGAACTGTACAGATACATTGGATGCGATTTGTGAAGAACAAAAGTTTGGTTATTCTGCTTACTATCGGGCAATTTACGCGGCGTATTGCAATTTTGAATGGTACGTTGTTGTCTTTAGCCCCGGTTGTAAATGTAGGCGAGGAACATGACGGAGACCACTTTCCGTTGGTTGAATGGGTTCACTTCTTTTTTTACAAAGAGTTAAAATGAAGGAAATGATAATCCCTTTCAAACCCGCACCGAAAAAGGCCCAAATCAACGCTTGAATTCCGGCTCTTATGGCCGCTCTGTTTGCTAAAAAAAAACGACGTTGTTAAAAAAACCAATCGCCAGTTCACATTAGTGGCTTTAGCTCACTTTCAAACACATTAGCGGGTTCGTAACTGGTCACTACCGTTCTCATTTAGCCTTTTTTGTTGTATTTAGATTCTGTGTTCGTTTGATTGAACTCTACTCATGGCTACTTTTAACTCTAATTGCGAGACGTCGCCATCGAGAAATCGTGGTCTGGATTCAATTTAGACTTATGACTTTTGTCTCACCAATCTACTACTCACATTTGAATATTAAGGTATGCCACGGTTTGTAACACGACAATTACACCAAATCACACCAGTCTGAACACGTCAGTCGAAGTCAATCTGCTTCACGAGGACAGTCACATTTGTCAACAATCAAATGATTTTTTGCTGAATCAGAATGAACCCTTTGATGAGTGGTATTTGGAGTCGTGGCCGTTCTGTGATGCGGAGGGCATCGGCCTCTCGAAATCCACGTACGATGCGCATGAAATGCCGTCATTTGCGAATTTTATGACGCCCTCCTGTCGAAACGTAACAATTGGCTGGCTGGTCGTGTTGGCCCTGTTGTCAAGTGTGATCACGATTGCCAATTGCCTTGTCATTACCGTGTTGAGCCGTGACTCGTTCTATCACAACACGTACGGCGTTTACAAGTTTTCACTGGCAATTGCGGATTTACTAGTGGGCGCGGTGGTGTTGCCGTTTTTACTCGCTTACAAGATCCGCTCTTTCTTCTTCATGAAAATGCCCTTTCGTCACATTGGCGAGATTCCACGCTCGATTGATAGTACCGATCAGTCAATTTTAAACTTGTGCGGCATTTGTACCGTTTTCTCAATTGCCGTGTCCATTTACACGCTCACCGCATCAAGCATTGACCGTTATCTGGCCGTTAAATTCCCGATCAAATATAAACAACGAACACGCGCTGTTAAAATCTTCACCACAGTCATGCTGACGATGACATGGTTCAGTGCGATTCTGTTTTCCATGGTGCCCCTTTGGAGCTCAAACATGCAGTATGGCGAGGTTTCGGGCGGGTTGATTGTCTTCGCCATCCCTGCCGAGGCTGGTTACGATGGCTACTATGACATAAGCGAACAGTTAATGGTCTACATGTTCTATATTTGCCTGGCCGGCGTGCCCCTGTTGATTGTGTGGACGGTGAATAGTCTGACAATGTGGGAAATATTAGACTGTTGCACGCCGTGCCATCTTGATCACATTAGTCGAAGGAAGGGATATTTGTGTTTGTGATGAGAACTTCTAACATAGTTTAGTTTACTCTTACAAATACTCCAAACGTAAGACCATCCGCCTTTGGCCAGGAGCGTGACAAGAAGCAAAGTTTCGAAATGCGAATCGCGAAAACGTTCCTGTCAATGACGTCGGCCTTCACACTTGCTCTATTCCCGTCAATTGTCAGCGTTGTCGTCAGCGCACTCACGCTGGACCAGTCAAGTCCGCCGTTGCCGGTTTATTCGATGAAGGCTTGTATGAATTTGTTTATATTTAATAAAGGAAAGTTAAAGCTGTCGAAATTTCTGGTGTCGCTCGACTTTGTCGGCGCCTTTTGCGTGTTGGCTAATTCCTTCCACAACTGCATCATTTATACCGTTCGCAGTCCACGATTCAAGGTTGGCCTAAATACCATCATTACGCGACTAATCTAACTCGTTGATGCAAAAGCGCAATTTAAAGGAGATTCTGTCGTCCTGCTGTCTTCTATGCGAGACTAAGCTCCAGAATCTGCGTCGCAGTTCGCTATGGTCAATGTTAAGTGTTGACAAGCGCAAAAGTTTCTCTTCAGTCACCGTGACTTCGCGCGTCCACCCAAGGTGCGCTTATCTGAGTTTAACCAGCTCATTTTAACATGTCCATTTCGAACTCAATTTAACCTTCATTTAACAGTGTGGAACACTCGGAGAACAAGTGCCCATCACCGCGCGTCTCCCCTCCAATTGACAAAGATGACAATGTGACGGTGGAATAATGTATTATTTACATTTGTACAGATTGTTCGTTTGTTTATAAAAATCAGCCACTAACTGAATTCAATGTCACACGGTGCGTTCATATCGACAATCTCCCCATCGCGACAGCACTTCTGCCCCCGTCGAAAGTATTTGACATTTGGATAGGCGCCGCAGCAACCCGCAATGGGCCCATACACAATCGCTTTTACCAGTGTCTTTACCTGTCGCTCACTCGTTTGTCAATATAATATGAATCGCACGAGCGTCGTATTTTAGAAAAGACTACTTTCCTG
This sequence comes from Oikopleura longicauda, assembly GCA_004367895.1. Classification (NCBI taxonomy): domain Eukaryota; kingdom Metazoa; phylum Chordata; class Appendicularia; order Copelata; family Oikopleuridae; genus Oikopleura; species Oikopleura longicauda. The sequence goes on along the minus strand of SCLD01091702.1, from coordinate 4,187 downwards.
ATTTGATTACGCGATGGGTTGAGGTGACAGGGGCGAATGTAAGACGGGATGCACGTGCATTAGTTGCCGCTTTAGCCGCCGTTTGATCCGTTGTTGGAATACTCAGACTGCGTTGGACTGAATTTGACATTTAAAGTAGACAGGATCAAGTCTATGTGCTTACTTATACTCGGCGGTGTCACATTCGTCTTGGCCTTGCATTCGATTTCAGGCTCGAAACGTGGTCGACCCCACTTGTGGTGGTAACCGCGATTCCAGGTCGATTCATGCATTGCCAACTTCTCAGCCAGGGCCTTGTCACACTCGCAGCGTGAGCGGAGACATGATCCGAGCGGGTCATGACAAAAGAGTGTGATCTTTTTCGTTTCCTTGTCGGCGACGCCTTTTATACTGTACCTGGTGTTGTCATTCTCATCGCACCGTTTACCCTCCAACTGTTGATTGTACACGCAATTGTAGCAAGTGGTGAACTCTTTGCATGAGTGATCGATCTGATCGACCGGTTCACCATAGCCAATGTGCTCAAAACTGGCACTGGCGGGCAGACACCAGCACCCGTAGAAACAATACTTTCCGATGAATTTATTCCGCTGGAGGAACAAAATCGTATACTTCAACTGCAAATACTTCATCATATGCGCCTTGTCGCTCGGGCTCAGGGCCGATGTCCGCGTCGAGCGAAATGATTGGAGCGTCTGTTCACGTGAGAAGTCATAGTCCATCTCGGATTCAATACGCGCATCGTCAATTTTCATTTGAACGGCGGGATAGTCGTCTTTGTACGCTAACATCAGCTGTGCATGATAATCGCCATAGGTGAATCCGTCAACGGTCATTAATCGATCAATCTCTGATATGATGTCGCGATCAAATCGATACATTCGATCAGCCACAATCGGCACCAGCAGGGTTGAGAGTTTCATTTTAGAGTTTCCTGTGTCTGAGTTTCGCTTATTTGACCACCAAAATGATTAGTATGGACCCTTTTATAATTCAGCTCGGCGTCAAAGAGCACGCTGTTATGAGGCAACAACACCAACAAGATCCGTAACTTAACATTTGGATTTGGGAAGGGTATACACGTTGACAATTAGACTTCATGGTCTATTATTGGGACAAAATAGGCACCGTAGTTAAACCGTACTTGAAGACAAATGATAACATTCATCAACTATTGATACTGTCGTCTGACAATCTTGAATTACGGTGGTTATCTGGCTTATGCTTTGAACTCATTAGACAGAATGACTTATGAAAATCTAAAATAATCGAACTTTACTGGCCAACAAAACGAACAGAAGAAGCATAACGATAAAAGTCGTAACGCGATTACAATACGTTTAGACTTTTCGCGACATTTATCAATATATTTTGTTTATACGCCACTACACCATGCTCAGCGTTATTTTGACAATGGACAGAAAAGAAAAGGACAACATAATTCAGTATTTCGCCTGTGTGCGAGCTTAATTTCATGGCGTAGAACTCGCGGGCGCTGTAGACCGCTCGGCTTAGTGGTCAGATTTAATCAAGGATGGGATTGTCGTCTCTGTCCCCCTTTTTCACGGTGTGTTATCGGCCTGGAGTCGACGCAATTGGCGAGTCGAACCCGTACTCCCGGATATGTGCCATTTCCGAGTTTTAGAAGATCAGAGCTAGTCTGAGTCCGAATAGATAGAAGTAAAGAAGCAATATGGCTTCAGACGACGGCGGTGTCAACTTGACAATGGCGTCACTAGGCTTGACATACCGTCACAAAATCCGACAGACGACTGTAAGCGACCATTAAAAATTAAAGTATAATATCGTTTAGCGCCTTCAGCACAGGATGGGATTTCTGTTATTTTTTTAATTTATGTATTGTGGTTGTGATAAGACAGAAGACGTGGCGACACAGATTTGATCATATGCATGAAAAACTCATTAATATCCTACATAAAGAGAAGTATAAGGTGACAGAGAAACGACACAACCTGTAAGAAACAATATGAGTTGTCGTGACGATGAAATGTACAGGAGTGGTACAATCGGTAAGTCATTGCGAGAGTCAATCAGCAGAACCTGCAGTTGTATTGCGGTATTTTGCGGTGTCAGTCGGGTGATAAATTGAAACTACTACCACCCCAAAAAATAAGAAGCGAAAACAGAATAAAAGATTAAATTGGAGCGAATCCCTACTGACATGACGCCTGTCATACCGCCCAAAGTTAATTGCCAGAAGCCCTGACCTAATCAACATGCTCCCGTCCAGTTGTGAAAACAGTAAAATGTCGACAAAAGATACGGATAAAAAGACGGATAAAGTTGTAATTACGCCGGCGAATATGCCGACCACAGGTAACATGACACAAAAATGTATATCCCCCTAGGGAGCTTGCTCATGTAATGCATCATTTAATGACATATGTATAAACCCTACTTGACAAAAGAAACTTTTTTATTCACACATCCAATACCATATTCCTGCGACATCTCGGCCCGCCTATCTGTATCGGACATTTTCGGATATCATGTCGAAAACAAAACGTTAGTTACCCATACGGTATATTATTACTAGTGTAGGTAATGAATAATAAAGAAGTGAGACACAAGGAGTGAAAATTAAAATTAGTCTGAGACGGACTAACTGAAAAAGTAATACTGAGAGGATAGAACGAGTCAATTGGTTTTGGTTAGAGAGAAGGCGAAAGTAGACAAACATAAAACGAATGTGCCACCACCAATGGGCAACAGATTTGGCAGAGGTAAAACAACCGCGTCTATACTACTATGTATTACCACGGTTACATGTTTAAACTCGACATTGTACAGAATGCACAAGAAGCGTCATTGCGCTGACAAATTCAAGTGTTACGCCGCACATTAAAATTCACTAATCCTACTATTCACACATACACGAGCACAAGTGCACCTACAAAACGCACCGAGCGACCGACGAAACATACAAATATGCCGTTATAGTAAAGAGAACATTAACATTAACGCGGGGTTGCGGCGGACGAAATATAGCCTTGTTTAATATACTTCACTTTAGCCTCGTATAGTACATCTAATACTGTGCATATTGATGGCCACAGCAGACGGACATTTTCGTGACGCTGTACATAGCCGAATACTAACAATGAACTGTGCGGAGTTCTCATTTTCGGTGGTCTTTATAACAGAGAGATAAATGGGGAATCGACCATTTAAACGATCACGCACATTGCCAAATCTGGCATTGCAAAAGAAACGCGAGCCAAGATCGCGCAGTTGCCCCAATTTTAATCAGCTCAGCAGCTCAAGTCACAATCGGAAAAATTCAAAGATTGGTTAGTTTTTTGAGCAAAATATCGGAGTTCCATATATCGCGTCCTCGCCCATATGGGCCCTGGGACCACTCAAACATGTTTGTGGCCAATTAGTTCGGAAAAAAGGAGCGAGCGCGAGACGCAAAGAATCGGGCGAATGGATCAAAACGTGATCGATTCTAATTCCGATATTCGGAAAAAATCGAGAGGCATATAGTTTCGTCCGCCGTTTTTGATTTTTTTAATCCCGAAAATTGAATAACCGAGAAACACAAAAATAACCTCGAAAAAAAATGGGTCGAAAGTGGGCGAAAACGGCGAAAAAAGCCGGACGCGGTTTGATCATGTGATTTGATTGAAATATAAAAATTTTAGCGCGATTATTCGTCAACATGGTCGGCGGCGTATCGCGCCTGCCGTACATGATGCCCGAGGACTGTCAAATCGAGCCGGTCGACGCTAAACGCGAGTCAAACAGCGAGTTCAAAGTGGATACACCGACCAAGATATCGCTCTTTCACGGCATGGCAGCATCCGAGCCCGATGTGGTCGACATTCACAGTCAAAAAGTAAATCACTTATAATTTGGTTAGACAGTCTAATTCTATTCTATTCACACATTTATATTCGCGTCACTTGAAAGGGGGAGGCTTAGAAAAGCGGCTTTCGCTCGACATTTGACTGGAAAAAATAAGATGCTAAAAGTGAAGCCTAAGCAGTAAAACGATGTCTAAATTGTTTCCCCTTTATTTTTAAGGTATGTACCAGTGTGCCATCAAAAGATCAACTGAGAGAGTACATGCATTTGTTCGAAGAGTATTGCGACAATAATCGAATGATACATATTGACTCGTTCAAAGCGATCGTCTCAAAGGACACACATCGGGGTTACACCAT
>SCLD01091691.1:0-12852 GCA_004367895.1 Oikopleura longicauda | reverse complement strand
ACCAGGAACAATGATTGAATATGTTAACATAGATTAAAACATATCTGGTGTTACAATACCAATGTGGTGGAACAAGGATGTGGTTAAACCTAGCGTTTTGTTTGGATATGCTGAATAATGAATGATAAATCATCAACAGTAAGTAAAACAGAGTGGTCATTTCATATTAATCAATATATCTGTTTGAATATTAATTCACATGACACCGCATCAATTTTAGTGGTATACGAGAGCGGACGGCGGGACACATAGTAAAACCAGGCAGAGAAACAAAAATGGCCGTGCGAAAGTGTCTCGTTTATGCAACTATTTTGATGCTCGGCATATTTCATGTCATCGTGTGTCTCAAGTACGAGCACAAGTTGGGTCTGCTCATTGCCTTTCCAATGATTTTCGAGCTGGTCCTGCTCTACTCAGGCATTCAGGGCTATGAGCAGTACTTGTCGAAAAAGAAGCAAAATATGAAGCTCAACGCGCGGAAAAAAATCTGCTGAAAACATAAATACATGTCACTTTTTAATTTTGTATTTTTTATTAGCGAACAGTCTAACTTTGTTCAGTTTCTCGGATCATTTCGATGATCAGAATATTTTCAATATTTTTTTGGTCATTCAAGCACACGACACATTCGGCCCCAAATTAGTTAAAAACGGTTATTATCGTTTCGGTTAATATATCGATAGGTGTTTTTCGGGTTCTTGTTTTATTCGGTCGTCGGTCGTTTTTGTTTTTTGGGGCTAATGAATCGGTGTTTTTGATATTTTTTCGAAATTTTTTGAAATGTGTGGTGGTATGTCGAAAATGTATAGTTTTCAAGTTCCGTTTTCGAAATGTTGAGCGCATATTATCGTATTCATAAAGTTATGAGCGAAGAATGAGATTCGACATATTATGGTTTTCGATTTAGTTTTTTAAAATGCGAGAAAAATTTAAAATGCGTAACGATTTAACCGCCACGTGGTCGGTTGCTCTCTCCTTGTATGTGTTTATGTTTGTGTTCGTGTATTGTGTTGGTCCGCTTCACCTTTTGTAAAATGCGCTAAAAGAGTTGTTGGTGATTCGTGATTTCACTGTGTCGGCGCCACATGTCAGTACAACAGCCAGTATTGCTTGACATTGGCCAGTGCATGTCATTGAGACACAAGCAAGTGTTAGAGTGAGAAAGAGAGTCTAAATTAAGGTCTGGTGGTGGTGGTGACAAAACCGAGCAGCGTAGTATAAGCAAAAGTTAAGGCACTTAATCATTTCGATCATTTTAACGTTCATGTTGGACTATCAACACATTCAAGGCACTTTATATCATAAGCAGGTTAACTACGTCCTATTTGTCACGTTCTTCTTCTGTTCACAAGTGCAATTGTTTTCTCCGTCAAACTTTATAGTGAAAGGGCAAGTGATTTGATAGTTCGATTCGGTCTAATATACAATGCGGCCTATTTACAAATGTATATATAATTTTGGTCGATACGGCTCATTTTTGTTAAATTATTTAAGGGTCTGGTTGTCGTGGTGGTGGTTCAAGGTCAGGGTACGGCAAGGGTCAATTCGGGGGGCGGTAGTGTTGTTAAAGGGCGTATGGTTGTACGTCGTATGTGTGCCAAAAATTGGGGCGTTGCGGGATCGTAATTGTAGGAGGCAGAATGCTTTAAGCGATCCAAAAACGGGTTGATGTTCGGTCGGATTGATTGGATCGTAGGCGGAGTCGTAGGTTTGCTGCTTCTGATTTGCTTAGATTTGTTGTTTTTTGTCGTGTCAACAAGCCAAATGGAGGAAAATGACGAATAACGGTGCTGCGAATTTCATGAAAATCACCATAATTGGGGAAAATTGTTGAATCTTGTGTGGTTGTGTGCGATGTTACGTGGATGAAACATTGAACTTGTGTGTTTTTTGTTGAGATCACAGCATGTTGTGACCGCGCTGGTCCTTGGCATTTTGAAGATACAAATCATTGAAACACTTGGTTTTGCGTTAATTGAGCTACTTGAACGACTTGTCAAAAGACTTACTTTACTCAACGCCTTCTTGAGATCTTTGTAAGTCACAAGAATAACATTCTGCTCATCTTGAGATTGCAACATGACTTTTTCCTCCGATCCGACATCCAGCTGAGAACGAATGGTGTAATTTATTAATTTCGAATTTACTAAAATTATTACCTTGTTGAGAGCAGCAACAATATGCGACAATTCAAGCCAACTTTGTCCATCTTGAACTTGTCGAAACAAATAAGCACGAAACATCCGAATCAAGAACCGATCTCCAGATTCTGCCCATGATTGATCGTGATTAGAAACAGATCCGGCGATGTGTGGCCGCTCATTTACCGAGCCTAGTTTACACATGAGCCGAAACAATCGGCCATTTTCAACCTCCTAATATGATTGAACATGAACAAAAATATTTACTGTATTGTTTAACTTGCCTTTTCTAGTTCGCCTTCGATCATATCACCCCATAAATAAGCAGAATCCAGCTGGGTATAAAACCGTGCCCCAATCATTGGCATCAAAGCGTCAACTGTACGACGTTTTTGAAGGGGTTGAAGTAAGTATCTGGAAGAATCTTTAGAAAAAGTCGAAAAAGAACAAACTTACGTAATCAAATTGAACAAGTCGACGCTGTAGTTTTTCCGAACCATGTCCATGCACTGGGCAATGATTTGTTGGTCACCTTGGAATGGTTGCGACGAGTTGACACACAAACCCAAAATCACCTTTGAAATGTCATTTTAATAACTAACTTAATGTGAAAACTCAAACTTACCCGTCCTAAATGAATGAGGTCTTCTTGCTGACAGCGGAGTACATCTTCTGCATTTCCCGACAGAATGTCTGATATCGCCGGATAATTGAGACGTAATCTAATTTAAAGTGTAATTTATAACTGTGACAAATTAGTCTGAGTTTACCTTGACTTTCCGGATATAAGTATATTTGTTGGGTACATTTGTCTGTAGGCTAAATCCTTCGAATGTAGTGCTCGCAATGCTGCTGTCAGTTGTACAATGTATGTCCAAATAAGGGGTTCGTTGATTGGGTTCTCTGAAGTTGTTGATGAAATACTGTTGAATAAAAGCAGCTACTTACGTTGTTGTCGTTTCTTGTTATAAAATCCTTGCATAAAATGTCTTTGCATAAGTGTTTCAGCAGCTGGGTGAAAGTCATAGACAAACATAATTGATTGATCTCCAAAGGCTTTAATGGTGAAGACGGTGTGAAGACTCACAATATTGGCAGTGCGTATTGAGGTCCATTTCTGTAAGTTTTTATACCCATCCATTGAATGGTTGCGAATTCCTTGAACAGTATATTAGCCGACATTTATAAAGGGGCGGTTTACATACCGTGTATTCGCTTTAGACAATAGTTTAATCCATCCTCTACTTTGGTTGCGCGAAATGTACTCGTTTGTGCATTCAGCGTTTGCGATTTCTGCTCCAGTAACTGTTCGAGTGGGAATAGGCCGTGGTATGATTCTTTTGAGTTCGAGTTTTGTGGCGTCACGTCGGGAAAGGCTGTGATCGCGGTTATTGTGTTGTAAAAAAGTTACACTTACGTTTTGTCGGACCATCTTCTGACGCTAAACTCGCTTGTGATTCGTTTATACGGTTGTTAATGTATTGACGATATTCTGTTCATGGATAGTGAAAAAGTCACAAGTCGTCACAAAAATAAGTTCAAACAAAAATGAACATTCAGATCCATGCCTTCGCCAACAAAGAAACTTGTTCGTGCATTGACCTTCATTTGAGTAGTGCGCTCCATAAACGCGACCGATGTGTCGGTTGGCACACCTGGATAGGCCATGTAGGGCGGATAGACGACATGTGTTTGTTTTTGATTTTCGGGAATGAAATAAGTTGTCCCACCATAGTTTTGTTCACTAAGTGTTTACTGATTAGATCGTGAAGGTATGTATCATTTCTCACCTTATCCCACTGCCATACTGTTGCTGCTGTTGTTGAGCCGCTTGCACTTGTTGTTGCTGTTGCGTCGTCAACTGTTGAAGCACGGGCGAGCTGGAGAGTGATTGGTGATTAATTGCATTGAGTTGCGAGGCCAGCGAAGTCCCCACCAGCTGTTGCGTCGGCGAGTTTCGGATTGAGTTCACCAGGAGCGCAGTCGCCGACGCTTTATCACCCCCGGCCTGATGCCATCCAGTTCCATTTACTAAAGGACGAAAGTGTTCAACTTGACGCATAACCATGGAGAAACGCATTAGGTGCGAACGAAAATAATAAATAGATTCAAATAGCACGAGTGTACACCAAGTCAAAGGTCATTTTGCCATTTTTAGTTGTTTTAATTGTATGTGCGCGACCAGAGTCACGCATTTGACACAACCAAAAAAACGCGAAGCCAAACATGGCCCGGGGCGAAGATTTAGTTTGCATGAAAATTCAGATTATTTTCAGCATGATGCTATTGACGCGTTGGCTAGGTGCCAAGTGACTGTCCTCGTCGGATCTAATAAGGTTGTTTTATCGACTTAAGCACACTTCACACTGGGTCACTTTTATCGATTAAAATGGACCAATGACTCGCGTGCTCATTGTTACTTATTATTGTTCCATGTTTAGTACACATAGAACATTGCAGCGATAATTAGTCACGAGACTGTAAGACATAAACGAGCTGGATAGGTGGTTTTTGAAAGAGGCTAAATGTTTATAAGGGCTATAATCAATTGAAACAAACAGTGTGTTAGTTGCGCTGTCTTAGGTGCCCGGCGGCGATTTAGAGATTTGCGAGGATAAAGCGTTTTCATGTGACTGAATAATTGTGAATCATGTGATTTGGTTTACCTGTTCCATTATGCATTGCCATTATATGTGCCCATCATTTCACCATTTCATTTCAGTGCTGTACTGTCGTCGTGTATTGCTGAATCGTCAAATGCGAGCACGCCAATATGTGCTGTCAAATTTCTCTATTTCCGTGTTTTTTCTCTTTGATGTTTTTTATGCGCGTGAGTTTCTGTACTTTTCCCTATTTAGTCTGCCAGACAAGTATCTGACTGTGGCGGAAAACAGTGTGTCAAAGTTCTCAAAAGGATATCTGACAAGCTAGAAAGCAACACAGTTCACATTATTTTCCACTTCATTATTTTCCACTAATAATTTACCAGAAAGAAATTACTCTACAATTAATTTTCAAAGTCCACCAATTTTAAACCTGTTTTTGTCCCAATCACTTAGTACTAACAACAATATACTCTATATTTCTGGCCATTCCATTAATTGTCACATGAAAAAACACATAACTAATACAGCTGACACCGGGTGACAAAACCGGTTGGTCTTCTCTGGTGAAAATTCGGTTTTTCGCGGGTTCTGGCTGACTCTTATTTCTTTCTTTTGGTGATGGTGGTGGTGGTGGTGGTGAAGTCTCGGGTAGGCGAGTGGGGAGAGACGATCATAAATATAACCATTGCCGCGGGGCGTGACGGCCCTTCCAGATCGCACCACCACCATAGACACCAGTATTACCACCAAGTCCGACCCACGCTTAATCAACACGATATCGAAATTGAGCGTGTTTCGAAAAACTGCAATTCTGGGAAAATGTACGTCAAGTGTGACAGAAATAGCGATTTTACCGCGAAAAAAACGCTGAGAAGCAACATCGATTATGAGTTTTTACTTTGTTTTTTTATTAGAGTTCATGTTTAAATCAATAGTGTTCGTACAGTGTTCATAGTACAATTCTTCTGGCGAGTCGCGATAATTTTGACTTTTGAACCAAAACACCAAATTCCGACGCAGCCCTTTTTTATTTGGTTTTTTGAGCGCATAATTTCAAAGCATCTATCTCTAAGTAAAAAACAATATTCCTTTCGAAATTTTGGTGGCGCCATGGCTGTTTTGGCCGGGATGGAAAACCCCAAATCCAATTCGATTTGTTAACGTCACATGTTTCTTGTGAGGATTATCCCGTACGCCCTCATAATAGACATCGTTGCCTTCGAAATCGCCGCCAATACATACATTCAGCGTTATCTCAGCATCGTCTGATTTAAAGTCAATACTCAGTCAATACTAAAGGCTAGTACGTACCAATATGCGTATCAAGCGCTAGCTGCTTGTTTGCCTTGTTCTCATACGAGATAATAAACGGATGGGTGAAATCAATTTCATTGCCGCGCCAATCCGGAAACAGATACTGTAGAGCCGGGCCCAGCCGCTTTTGAAAGTCATCAGTCCACTTGAAGAAGCCCAACTCGCGCAAGCGAAACCCGTACTTGTTCATTGTATTTGGTACGTTTGGCGAAAACTTGCCATGCTCGCGTAGTGTCTCGGCATTGGTGATTTCATCGTTTAACTTGTATGTACGTTATTTCATTTTATAAATTAAACAACGAACAAAAAAACCTTTTTCATAAAATTATCGCTAAAAATGCGAACTCGAAAAATGTCGTCGCCGAAACGCTCAAGACGACTTTTGCTCGGTGCGTCGAGAAAGGCGACAAAATCCGGATCGAGTTGATCATCTGAAAAGTCGAGCAGCTCGGCATGCAATCGAAACGGCGCGTACTCAGCCGCAACGCGTGTATAGTCACTCCAATTATCGCGTCGATTTTGTTTCAATCGTTCACGCTTTTTTATTGCATTGCTCTTGTTGTTGTTTGTGCTGACATGGTTGGCGCGTTTCACCAGTAAACTGGCATAATCTAATGTTACCAGGGTGTCGTCGCTCGATTTTAAGTACAATCGTAACTCGCCAAAATCTTATCGGGGATATGTTCATCGAAACTATTATCGAAATTATGCTCAGTGATGACCCATTATTGCACAAGTAACAGCGACATCTTATCATTTATGAGCCATCTGCTAAAGTAGGATGAACTAGCTTCCTTTAGTGATATCAACTAGCTTCCTTTAGTGATATCGGCCTTTAGTGCAATACCGTCAGTGAGAAGCATGTTCTTCGTGGCGCACACTTCGTCGATCTCCAATGCGCCGTACACCGTTGGCGGTATGTCGTACCACCAGACGCTTTTTTCATGGGTCATAAATTAATCATTTACACGCAAAAATACAAAATGTAAATGACCGATCCAAGCCCATTATCCTCGCGTTTTGTAATCTTCAAACACGCCACCTGATCACTGCCCAAATCGGCCAACTGATTGTGGTTGACTGTTCATTACGGATACACAAAAAAATCTGATTTAAAACTTGCTTCTGCCGTAATCCACATTATCTATATTTAGCGTAATATTGTCGAAATGTACAGACGTTAGGCTCTTAGAACAAGCAGCTTAAACCTAAGATTAAAACCGGTTTTTAACAGTTTTTTGTCCGCTTTCATTTGACAATTGTGTCAACACCATGATCATGACAATGGGTCAAATTGTCTAATGTCATTGTTGCAACACCGCCAGCTGCTGCAATGCCAAATGACGCTGCCCACCACTTCTTCGACGTTGATGACGTCATTTGGTGGATGCTTTCTCTCTGTCTTTCTGAGACCGTCAAAGTGGGTGACGCAGGCATCCAAAAAAACGTGGCTCGACCAATCAGCGCCCCGGATTTTGAGCGCGAGCGTGGTCAGCGTGTTAGTGAGAGAGAAGGGGAAAAAAGTTCTGAGTGGATAAAAGATTATCTCTCGTTCCCGGTTGTTATTCAGAGAAAACAATAAAGAATGAAGAAACTGGCCATCATCATTGGCCACTGCTTGCTCACTGTTGCTAGTGGGCAACTGGTTGAGGGGCTTTTCTGCGGGACAGGTTTTTTTTAATTTTTATTAGGTTTTTAATTTCCAAAAATATTAACAGAAAGCTGCTATGATGTACTCGGCGTGACGCTTGACTCGACGAGTCGCGAGATTCACAAGGCGTACAAGAAATTCGCCGTCGACTTGCATCCGGATAAAAATGCGCATGCATCACCCACCGAGCGCGCCGAAATGGAGGTCAAATTCAGTCGCATTGTTACGGCGTATGAGACGTTGAAAAATGAACGCGAAGATTACGATCATTTCTTGGCGAATCCGGAGGATGCCTATTACAAGTACTGGCAGTATTATAGGGATCATAGGGCATAAATGATCGAACACCCGGATTTCTAAATTGCGCAACGTTCGTAATCAGCGCCAAAATGCTTCTGATTAATGCTTAATTCGACGCTTGGCTAGGGAGATTACCGTCCGATTAATTACTGACTTATCACTATGCCCATGGTTCAGGCGAAAGCTCGTCTCACCGAACATTGACTTGCGAATTGTCATCGTCTTTTTACTTGGCTGTGTGTCGGCGTTGCAGTGGACAGGTTGGAATACGAATTATAAACAGGAAACAGGCTTCATCATAAAATAACTCACGATGAAAATAAGATCTACTCAGATTAGGCGGGGACTAGGCGTAAAGATAAAACCTAGTTTATAATACGCGCGTTTGTGTATACTAGGTGTTATCTAATATGTTTTTGAACAAGCAGATTACCCTCCCTAACCACCTGAGCGAAACCGTGGTCACTAGCGTTGTAGTAGTAAGATGCAAACCTTAGTGACAGGCACTCGAGTACATGTATCACGTTGACAAGTATCGTCTGGCCGCAAAACGCGAAGCTGAAACACGCGGTTTACTTGGCGACAAAAAGAAGAATCGCGGCAAGACGCAAATGCAAGTGAAGGAGGAGGAGAAGGTACAGTGGTGTCATTGACGCAAGGCCATTAAGTTTTCGATTCAGGCCATAATCATGCAAATTATCGAAGAAAAGGTCGACATACGCGGCGGATATCAAAAGCCCGTGTGGACTGATCTGTTTGCTGTGAAGTTATTCCTTTATCCATACGCCGTGTTCAAATGGTGCCGCTATCACATCAGATGGTACGTCAAGTTTACACTGCGTGGTGAGGAGTATGGCGAGGAAGAGAAGCTGATCGTAATCAAGAGCAATTTACGCTCACGATGGGAATCACATAGCCAGTGGTAAGTGTTGTCTTATTTGAGTTCGTTATTTTCCAACCAAGTTCGAAAACACAGTTGTTGCGCGCACATCAATTCGTAAGCCACCCAATTCAAAAGCCGTAAAGTAGTCCTAAAAAGCGTAGCGTCTGGCGAGTTATTTATCAGTGAAGTGTGTTATCATTAAGTGTTATCAAACAATGGTGTCTAGACTCTAGAGCACCAAGCACCAACCACCTCTGGCATCCTCTACGCCACCCATATCAACCAGAGGAACTGATATGCTTGGCTGGTTTATTGTTATTTTTTACAAGTACAAATTAGAAACAAATTACAAATATAAATATAACAGAAGAAAACATGTGGAGGTTTTTTATTCCGGTCACACTCGCATTTTATTCCGACGATATGCGTCTAACTAAGAGACAATTGGCATACTGGACAGAAGAATATTCGAAAATTGAACAAATGATGCAAGGGATGAGTGATACAATTAAAAAACGAATTAAATTAAATTGATTATACAATATGTATCACATCGAAACAGATGACACAAACCAGGAGCCCGTCGTGAAACAGTGGGACAGAAGAAGCATCCCCTATGACATTGGCTTCACCAACACAAAACACATTGCCGCCATTAAAACGGCACTGGGATTGCTCGAGAAAGAGACGTGCCTGAGATTTCGACAACGCAAAAAGAATGACATTGATTACATTCATTTCACCGATTTGGGCGGATGCTGGAGCTATGTGGGGCGTAATGGGGGCAAGCAGCCGGTTTCGTTGGGCACGGGATGCAAGACGTCGGGCAAGGTGAGCCACGAGACAATGCACGCGTTGGGCTTTATTCACGAGCATCAACGCGAGGATCGCGACGCGTATATCAAGGTCAACTATGAGAATATTGCGCTCAAATGTGGCTCGGATGGCAAGTCAAGTTGCCAGGGCAATTTTTCACGCGCACCGGCCGGTCTCTTTCCGTATCCAGAGGTTTACGATTCAAACTCAGTGATGCACTATGACGGGTACAGTTTCTCAAAAGCGCCCATGCTGGATCATCCAACGATTGTTGACAGAGAAAACATGCTTCCAGTTGTGGCTCAACGAGAGCGGCCATCCGTTGGCGATATCAAACGCATTTGTCGATTATATGGCTGCGATGAGGAAGAGTGCGGTGGCGGATCGGACGTATTGCAATGTGGTGATCAGCATCAGACGACGTACTGGCCATCGCGAAAGTGTGACGGGCGCCAGGACTGCCCGAACCGTGCTGATGAGACTGATTGTGATTTTTGTCGTGGTGAGACTAGTTGGCAATGTTCATCAAACCGTCAATGTATTGACGAGAGTCAGCTGTGTGATGGCACGTCTGATTGTGATGATAATTCGGATGAGGCCAATTGTCACTCTACGTGCTGCGACCAGTACCGGATCGGGTCGGACATGTACAGGCAAATTGAGTCTGACTCCTTCCGTGGTGAATGGGTCAATGCAGAATCGGGTCGTCGACTGTTTTACAATGACAATGTGTGGCGCGTTGCCGATGATCAGTTCACATATGGCGTTTCAAACTCGAATTCAATCTGTCCTGGTGCGAAGAGTACGTGGTTTTACTGGTCCGACATTTACGATAATTGGCGCGCGAATTTATACACATTTGAGTGTGTCGCCCCAGTTATCAATGGCGTTTACACATTACTGAGTGAAACGCATCATCAACACGTCAATCGTGATTTTGTGGCAAAGTGGTCGACAGTCGACAATTTGATTGTCATTCAAAGTAATGAACAAATGGCAAAGCCCCGTTCAGTGCTCGCCAGTGATGGCCTCTTGCCCAACACCATCGAATCGGGCCCGGTTGACATGGACATCACTGTTCAGCTTGTCATGTTACTCGACTCAATCCCGTTGATCCATTCTGGTTGCAAGATTTTCGTTATTGTGTCGGACTTTGTCAAGCTTCGCGTATCAGACATGTCGACGATCAAGTCACTTTTGCACGAGAAGAACTGTCATTTGATTGGCAAAAATATCGCCTCGCGGCAACGACGGGATGACTTCTCGTTTGCCGAGTTTGAGGTCATCATGGATGCAGCGGATGAAAAGGAAGAAGTTGAAGTTGAGTACGAAGCGGCGGAAGACGACACTTACGAAACACTGACACGTGTCATCACAAATTTAAACGGATTAATGCACAGCAATGATTATCAGCTCGGCTTTTGTCCGTCATATGGTGCTCAACCTTGCGGTTCCTATGATTCCAGTGGCGCTTTTATTCCCCACTCATCCGCAAAAGCATGTACAGCTGAGTCATGTTGCTGGGATAGTGACTTGGACCTGTGTCAATGTCGAAATGGATCTACCAGTGATTCCTGCTACAACGAAGTCGATAAGTTACCGGACAATTTGATGCCGAAACAATTGAAACAAACAATTCTAGCCGACGAAGGGGGCAAAAAGAGCAAGAAAAAGAAGAATGACAAGTCGGACAAGGTCAAAAAATCGAAAAAGTCCAAAAAATCGAAAATCGTGACCACTACTACATCAACAGTGGCTACAACAAGTACTGTTCCAAAGACAACGACGTCTTCCACTTCAACTTCACCAATAACTACATCTACAAGTACTGGTAGTACAACGACCACTACTACCACCACCTCTACTACTACGACTACTCTGACCACTACTTTGACAACAACCACAACAGCTACTACTACTACAACAACAACAAACACTCCATCGAGCAGTACTGCACGTAAGATCGAGTCAACAAAGAACACTACGACCGCCACCATAACAACCTCCAGCAGCAGCATAACCACTGCGACAACGTCAGCCACGACATCGACCACTTCAGCTCGGACCACGATAAAAGTGGATTTGCCTGTTGCCAAGCAAATAAGTACTAATTCTTCAAACGTCAACATGCCACCTGCACCGTCTTCATCTCATCACGTCATTCGTGCCCCAACAACATCCTCCACATTCAATCCATCCAAACTCTTGAGTGGCTCATCGTCTCGTTTTGTCGCATCACTCGCCAATGCCATGTCTACTTCCTCCGCCAATCGACCGACTCAGTCATGTCTCGCCTGTCAAAACTTGAGACCTGGCGAACAGTGTACCGAGCGTGTCCAATGCTCGTCCGATTCCGTCTGTTATGTCGAAGCGCGACGGCGACGTCATCTGACGCTGTTGAGTTATGGGTACTTTTTGATCAAAGTTTTTCTTACAAAAGTGTAATTAACCTGTTATTCAGCTGTAAGCAACGCGATTCGTGCCATACCCAACATGTCCAGTCACTGGCGTGGTGCCGAACGGGGAGATGGTCCTGGTGTTATGCATGTTGTGATCAGGGGGACAATTGTAATCATATTGTATAAAGTGCTTTTGTAGATAGCTTTCCAATGTAGATATATAGTGCGCGCAGACAACGACAACGTCTGTCTTTTTATTATTGTAATCATTTTTCAGGGAAGAAATATTGGACAAGAAAAAGCAGTTTTTTCTTGACAGGGAACTGTGGATAAAGGAAAACTCTGAGAATTATATCAAAGAGGAAGAAGAAAAAGAGCGACAAGAAAGGTTGGCGTTACGATATTCGTGTTCATCATTTTTTAAATAAATTATTTTCAGAGCCGAATCAAACCGATGGAAGCAACATCGTCGATTCATGAAGACCGAAGCTGCTAAACGTCAGATAACGTTTGAAGACGACTAGAATAATTATGTGAAACTGCTGGAACCACCAACCCTAGACTAGAGCAATTGAACCGTATTTTACCCTTTTAAAACTGATAAGAAACGAAGCGCAGTATTGCCACTTATACCACGACTACTTATTGCACCTTGATAAGCTCAAGCATGTCTCCTTTGGAACTCTCGACAGTGTTATATCAAATAATAGAGGCGGGCTCTCACTTTATTCGTACTTTATTT
>SCLD01091680.1:0-12855 GCA_004367895.1 Oikopleura longicauda | reverse complement strand
GGCGATGAACCGTCATAATTTCAGGTTCATAAACCGACGGTGGAGCAAAAGTAGTAAATTGTGGACGAGTATCGACCAGGCGAACACGGACAGGCTTGGAATGGTCAGGCGTCCGCCGAATGCGGAAATTGATCTCTACTTTGACCATATTAGAACTACTCAAAATCTCTGTTTCAACGAAAAAGTCAGCCAGTATTTTTGTTTCAGATTTAAAAATCTTAATTTTTATGACTTTTTCGAATAGAACAGGCATTTTAAAGTAGTCAAAATCTTCGCGAAAAATATTCAGGAAAAAGGCCCGTGACCGTTTATGAATCAGCTAACGTGGAAAATACCCAGACAGCCCCACGTGACCATAGAACCATAAACTACTAATAAATAATTAAAATCGTAAAATTACCTGAATTCCGGTTGCGGGGGACCAAAGCTCAAATCAATGAGTACACAAAAAGTGTATATTGAGAAAAAGAAATTATGCTGAACGCTGATTGGTCGAAACAGTAGTAACACGTGGAAAGCTCAACGCTGATTCGTCAATTCAAATTGATCGAAAAACGAGACTCAAGGCCGCCAAAAGTCCTCCGATCACGAAAACAAAAAGGAAAATTCAAAATGAAGAAGATGAAGATGAAGACGAAGAAATGGATGAAGACGAATCGAAGGAAACTAAGAAAAGGACAGAATAGTAGTGAGTCATACACACCCACGCACCTCGCATAAGGTTTAACCACCGCCACCGAAGTGGTCACTTGAATAAGGTGACAAAATTTAAAAATCAAAATAAAATTTTTATTAAAAATTTAAAATCGAGAATAATGGCACTCCGATGGCGGTCGGATAATTTGAACGGCAACTTCCTACGTGGAATGTTAGCCTCGAAACTACTATTCTGGGAAAACAAGGACGTTGACCGAGTAATAGAAGAAATCAAAGAAGACGACACCCGGTCAAAAGTAGTTGAAATCAACGAGTTGATCAAACTACTGAGAAACGAGTTTGAAGGAAAGTCGACAAGATGGTTGGGGACATCAGATTATGCGAAAATGGTCAAGCCGATATACGCAAAAATCCGAACCCAAAACACCAGCAGGAAAATAATGTTAGTAGTCATTGAGCACCCGTTATCACGAACGATCCAGATCGGACGATACATGCCCGTCCGGGGAGTCAATGCAAGCATCTTGGCCTACATGGAGAATATGGAGAATGAACTCGATGAAATAATACAGAGCGATAAAGGCCCAGTAGTTCGACTCATCGTTCCAAAATCAGAACCAGAAGACAAGCCGAAGGAAGAAGTGAAGCAAGAGTTGCAACAAC
This sequence comes from Oikopleura longicauda, assembly GCA_004367895.1. Taxonomy (NCBI): domain Eukaryota; kingdom Metazoa; phylum Chordata; class Appendicularia; order Copelata; family Oikopleuridae; genus Oikopleura; species Oikopleura longicauda. Next base: position 11,535 of record SCLD01091680.1, on the reverse strand, counting down.
CAATAGTAGTAAGTGACGGTGAGAAAAGAATGAGACGTAAAGACGGATACCGAATGAAGACACCGAAAGCCGGAAAAGTTATGGACGAAATAGAACGATTTCAACAACGAATTGAAAACGACAGTGATTTCACCGACTCGGACACCGCCTACGCCGACGCTGCCGCAAGTACAAGAGCAAAACAAAAGATCGGAAAATATGCGCGCGGCACACAAACCCCCAGTAGTTCAAACGTGCGTGCAAGAAGTACCGACATCTCACCAACTACTGAACAGATGAATCGACCGAAAAGACGCTCAGCCGAAAATGATTCCAAAATCGACACAGGAAGAAAATCAACTGTTGACGAGATATTGGATCGATCCAAAGTAGTTATGCCGAGAAATAAAGCGTCCGAAAAACGTATCGACGGTCGCCGAACATCAGTAGTCGACCGAGTCCGGCCAAACCTGTCAAGACAAAGCGCCTTCAGTGAAGACAGCCCAGCAAGACAGTACTCATTCAATGCGTCATCAATTGAGACATTCAGTACTCCGAACACACCACAGTTCGAATCAAGTAGAGTACAACAACATGAAGACATAGCAGCTTCAATGGCAAAAATGCAAGCGGAAATGATGCAGAAGATGGCCGAATTGAACGAAAAGATAGTGAACCTATCTAGAAAGTAGACAGGATTTATTATATAATTTATTTACAGTAGGAATAGAATTAGATTAGAATTAGCGTCCGAACTATTGCAGTTCATAAAATAGAGGGGGGTAACGTACGAATTAGGATAGCCCCATTTACACCACTTAATAAGTGGAGTAAACGGGTCGACCCTATTATGTAATAGATTAGGCAAGTAGTGAGGACGCTCGATTACAGCTCCTCGCATTCAATAAGTGAAGCCGAGAGAACACGCAGTGAGCGTTAAGTTCTCTTCAACAAATACAGAGAACCAGATCCGCAGATCACAACTACTACAACTACGACTACTACGAAGAAGATTAAGAAGACCGCGCACTTTCTTGAAAGCGCCCGTAAGTGACTTGAACGAGTAGTAAAAGTTCTGTATCTGTATACTTGGTTTAACTGTATAATATAGGAAATATTAGCCTCAAAACTCGCGTTTTCATTGGCAAAGTAACACTATTAATACGTGGTGACTTTCGTGTGAAAATAGAAGAACCCAGTTCCCAAAAGAATTTCGGGTGCGAGAAAGAAGATGGCCGAAGATGAAAATGAAAAGAAACTATTCGACGAAATCAATTTAATGGAGCTCAGTGAAGAAAAACGAGCAGAACAAATACACAAGCACGTGCTAGCAGGAACAGCTTTTAGACTACCGCAAACAGCGTCAATACCAGACTACTTATTAAAGAATTGGACAAGTGGATTCTTAGCCACATTGCAAGAAGATGAATTGGAAAAAGTCAAAACATTTAGAATAATGTGGGACATCGATGAAGAAGTTGGAATGAATATAGCCTTATATGGAGTACCGAAAAACATCGACCAAGTAGTGAAAATGATGAAAATGAAAAAATTTATGAAAGAAGAAATAAAACCAAAAGATGGAGATGGAAACGAAATAAAGATATCAGATGATATATGGACAAAAGTACAAGCACTAAGTAGTAAAAATTATCGAACGAAAAAGGAAGAATATATTGATACTGGTGGAGCAACTAAAACACGTGATGCAACAAAAGCAGATTATCGCAGAGTAGTAGACGGAATTATCAATTATATATCCGGCGGATTTTATGAAAGCGAAGCAGCACGAGAAGGAAACCCTGGAAAAGAATCTGATCTTTTTTTTGAAGATAGTAGTAATTCGGTGAAAGCAATGAGAAAATTTCAACAAATGGGATGTAAATGGCTAACACCAGACATGCAAGATCGATTTTTACAAGGCGATTATAAAAGTTATGATTGTGTAACGAAGGCAATCAAAAGAAGATATGGAAAAAGCAAGCACCAGGAAACAATGATGGACACTTTTCGAAAATTGGACGAAGCGATAAAAGAAGAAATACCAATGGAATTCAAAATGGGAAATATCAAAGCGATTATCCGAAAGCTTTTTATAACAAAAGAAAAAGATTTCCCAGTTTGCAGAGACTTTCCAGGAGATAGATGCATACAAAAATATCCAGAAGAATGGAACCCAATTATAAACACCTTAGTAGAATACATAGTAGTTAAAGAAGAAGTTCCAGAAAGTAAACGAGATGAAATTCAAAAAGAATACCATAATAAAATCCCAGGGACTCCAACCTACAAGGCATGGCACGAAAATCGTTTAGAGCTATATAAAATATTGGACGAATTTAAAGCTCGAAAAAAGTCAATCAATGCAATCGAAAAATTCAACGAAAGTAGTACTACTGAGAGAGATGATGATCACGATGATGACGTATTCTACGACGATAACAATGTAGCTTGGGTGAGACAAGGGAATAGAAGAGGCCGAGGACGAGGCCGTAGCCGAGGACGAGGACAGTTCAGTAGTCGAGGACGAAATAATTACAACAACTATAATAACAATAATAATTACAACAGCATTAATCAAAGTAGTAACAGTAACAGCAACCAAAACTGGAGAAGAAATGTTGACAACCGACCTCGAGGACAAAGATTAGCCGAAAAAATCTGTTGGCACTGTACGAAACACTCTGGCTCACGTCGATTCCACAAGCCACCATATGGAGGTGGAGAAAATTGCCCTTATGGACCAAATGGCCAAAAGCGAAATGGAAAAAGATTCATTGGATGGATAGACGGAGTTCGTGTAGGCGAAGTCAATGAAGTTGAAAGTTATCTTGAACCAGAAGAGTTTGAAGAAGAAGAAGAAGAAGCAATTGAAGCCGTATATGGTAACGAACTACTTGACCGAGCGTTACGCGAACAATGGCAACCCTGACTAAGCCTATCTGAAAGTAGTGATATAAATACAAACGAAAATAAAATCTCAGTAGTAAACGAAAAATTCAAACAATCAGAATATAAACCAATAATAAAATGTATTTTTGGAAATGGGAAAATGGACAATGGAACTATTTTGGTGGACACAGGTGCATCAGTTTCAATGGTCAATTCAGTAGTATTACAGTATGCAAAATATGAAATAGCAGGACCCCGTAAACAAAATTATACCGGAGCAGGAGGTTCAGACCTTCCGTTAGGGAAAAATCTAGTTAATATAGCAGTAAATATTAGGAATAAAGGACTACTGGTAATAAAAAATGTGGTGGTATGCCACAGTAAAAAGGAAACCAAAACAATGTTATTGGGAGGACCTCAAATAATGGAATACGGTATGCTTATAAACTATAAATCGGGGATGATACACTTTAGTTACGGGCTATTAGCAGGAAAAGGCGTAAAAATGAAACAAATCAAACAAGGTCAGTTAGTAGGAAACATGCAAGAAGTTTTCACAAATATGATTACAATGGTCGAAAACGACGAATTAGAACAAAAACACGATGTAAGTACAAAATTTAAAAGATTAAGTAGTAATGACAACAGTTATGATATCGATTCTGATACACCAGAAGTAGGAGAAGAATGTGTTTGGACTACTGAAAACTGCGCCGGGTGTGACCGCTGTATAAACCAGGACCTGAGTAAATTAATCGACATTGAAAATGATATGCCACCTATATCAGATAATCCAAATGTCGATAATCGTTCCATAATGATGTCATATATTGAACGATTAAGACAAAGAGAAAGAATGAAATTTACTCATAATGAAGTAACAATTGACAACGACTTTAGTAGTAAAGATCCAGAATTAACAGCTGCAATAAAACTACTACTGGAGAAACATAAAGAAGTTTTTGCAGGTGATATAGGATGCTTAGGACCAGAGTATGAAGTCAACGGAAAGATGGTCGGGAAAACGTCACACCAACGGCCAGGACACAATGAGCTTGAAGGTAATATTTTAATTGCAGCATTAAAACAATTGTCAAGACTAATAGCCAATGGCGTTCTCATATCAGTAAAAGACGCAAATATAACACCGATAAACCAGTTAATGTTATTACCGGTTAAAAAGAAAGATGACGACGGAAAAGTTCTAGAAGTGTTAAGCGCGTTAAGGATAGTAGTAGACAGTCGCCCAGCGAACGGACAAACGTTATTTAGTGGTACGCAAACAGACAATTTAAATGATGCACTCAGTTTTGCGACAAAAATGAGTAGTAGTCCATATGCAGTTAAAGCTGATATAGCTGATGCCTACTATGTTATACCATTAGCACGAGATTTATGGCCTTATTTTTGCATAAATATCCCATTATTAGGAAACTACTGTTTTGTGCGAGTACCACAAGGATGGGCACCGGCGGCACAAATCTGTCAAGAAGTAATGTCAAAATTATTTTTCCCTTTATGGAAGAATCTCAGAAAATATATGGATGACGTAGCCCTAGCAGTAGAAAACAAAAATTCTAGTAGTAGAGAAATATTCCTAAAGAAATTCGATCAATTTTTAAAAATTTGTAAAAGAAGTGGTTTAAGACTTAAAGGGAAAAAGATGTTTATAGGATCAAAGAAGTTTAATTATCTAGGATTTCGAGTAGAAAATGGCAAATTAAAACCAAGCCCACATTACGTCCTGAAGCTAAAAGACGTAAAATGGGAAAATTTAACGACAAAAGGAAAACTACTATCATTCATAATGTCGATACGATATTTAGCACGTTTCCAACATAAAAGTACAGACATATTATTTATACTCAATCAAGCAGCGAAAGGAGATAATAAGGAAAAAGTAGTCTGGACAGAAGACCTTATAAAAGAGTTCGAGAAAGTCAAATTAGCATTAGATGAGCTAAGCGAACTACACCCATTCGATTGCGATCTAGAAACCGTAGTAGTAGTCGATACAAGTAAAACCGCAACAGGGGGGTTCGTATATCAAATCGGAAAAGAAGGTCCACAATTAGTGGCATTCTATAGTCGGACTCGAAGGGATAAAGAAAGGAAAATCCCAATATCATCATGTCACATGGAAATGTTGGGTCTTAAATGTCTTATATGGGCACTACTGCCTATGTTAAAACAGGCGAAATTACCTATTACAGTAGTGACCGATAGTAGATCAGTAGTTAAAGTGTTCGATAAATTCCGACGACAAGAACTGCCATCACATGACATAGTACTAAATAATGCGTTATATGCTATAATAAGCGTGCTAGTAGTTAACGTAGTACACGCCAAAAATAATAATATCAACTTAAGATTTGCAGATGATCTATCACGGCTAGGACTACTAAAAACAGCAGAAACATGTGAAGGCAAGCCGAAATGTTCAATTTGTGCAGCAGCTGATCCAGATAACGAAGAACGAGGGGCATATATAAACGCAATTAAAGATTCAATAGGATTTGGAACACAAAGTAGTAACATAATATCAAATGACGGTATCGATTTAATAGAAGGATACTCAGATAAACTACTGTTCCAAACAAAAGTAATTACCGCAGTTGAACACAACGGTATATCCAGCATAAATACAAAAGAAAAATTGGAAGACTTAATGAACGATTCAAGAAAATTGTCACAGTTACAGGACCAAGTAGTGGATTTAAGAATGTTAAAAAGGGGTTTAAAAGCTGGAATAGTGAGTTATCCTTTAAAACAACAAAGATTGCAAACACTACTTGTAACAAGAAATGCTGAATTGATAAACGAAGTCATATGGATTGATAAAGTAATTGATGGAGTGGTCCATAGAGTAGTACCAGTCCCAAATTCAGCAGCCCAAATCGTTATTAACGCCATTCACAATACAATAGGACACACCTCAGCGATGCAAATCACAAAGCAAGTCAGTAGACACTTCCAGTTTGAGAAAATTCGCGAACAAGTGAAAATATTTACCGACCGCTGTGTTAAATGTGTATTACATCGAGGAGGTGGCAGATATGATAAAGAAAAGATGAAATCAGCGCCTTTACCAACCAAAATGCATCAAACGATCCTAGTAGACGAAATAATGAGAAATTTCAGGGGCGAAAACGTAAAAATGATGGTCGCCATGGAAGCGGTATCAGGATTCTTAGTAGTAATTATATATAATGGGGCGATGAACGGAGAAAAATTTGTTCAAATATTAACCCAAGTAAGGGTTTGTTTGTGCCCAAATCATATGAGTAGTACTACTATGAACGTAAGATGTGATAAAGCCTCATGGCACATAAGTCACGAAGTACAAGCAGCTTTAGCAGAACAAGGAATTGAAGTAACGATTCACCAATCAACGACCATTTCGAAAAATATAATACCGGAATTAGACGTCCGTATAAAAGTGTATTCCCAATATCTATCACAGTTAATAGAAAGTAGTTCATTCCCAGTAGAAATATGCTGCCACCTAGCGGCAGCTAAATGTAATAACAGTATAAGTCAAACGGGATACACACCAGCTGAAGTATTTATCGGTCGAGGATGGAGAAATGGAGATCAAATAGTGATCGATTCAAAGAAAATAATAGACGATATAAGAAGAAAAAGAGAAGACCAAAGAATGTATAAAGACCGTAAAAAGCTGGAATCGAAAATGAAGGACGAAATGAAAATGAAACCGTACAAACATGCCGAGCTGAATTCAACAATCAGAAGAAACCCTGAATTAACAAAAATGCGAATAAATGACACAGTAGTTTTAAATGAGAATTTTAATAAAAATGAACCTAGATACAACTATACAGTAGTAAAAATAGATTTTCGAAAGCAGTTAGCACTACTTAAAAGGGTAACTGGAATGGATGCAGTAACACCAAAACCAATATGGATATGTTTTTCGAAAATTTACAAGATTATAAAAGAAGACGATTTTATGTCAACGAATAATATACAATGGGTTAAAAGACGAGAAAATAACATCAAAGATATTCCAGAATGGAATATGAATTTGATGCAATTTCTTTTAAAAGTAAATGCAACAGCAGAAAATATACATTTGTACAAAAATACCAAAGAAGAAATAACTCAACTACTTCCAACCAATATAGAAGTCGAAGAAAAATTTACAATAATCGAATCGGCACCACCAATGACGAAAGTCGAATTCGACGACTGGGAAGAAATTGAACTCGAATAGTAGTTAAATTTCCTGATCAGACCCGTAGTGAGCTTCCATTGAATCCATTGAATCAGCTTCAGATTCCATTGACCAGTAGCCAGATGAATAACTGCTCATGGAACCGTTATCGTTGTTAGGATCCATAGTGATGAGTAGTCTTGGTAAGAACGAAAATTCGTAAAATAAAAGTTTTTTTTGATAGTAGACGATAAAATCGAACTACTAGACTTGTAAAATATTTGTTTTATTGAGTTTGACTACTAAACTACTAAACTACTAAAACAAATTGATTTGATGACTAAGTTAAAATGAGACAGCTTATATACCAAAATACTCGCCACTAGAAACGCTAAAGATGAAAGTAACCATCTGTTACTACTTTCACGGTGGTGAATCCCAGCTGATCCAATAAAATGCAGATTAAATCAATCAACAAACAATTGACGTCATTTGAAGTAGTTATCAGAATTGACAAAGATAAAAATCAAAATGACGTCAAAAGGCTCGAATTTAGTTTTAATTTATTGAAATTTCGAACTTATCAGTGAAGCTATATCTAATGGGCCAAGTAAAGTGAGGTCAAAAGGTCAATACCACGAGGAGACCGTACGATAGAAATTAAGATAGGAATTCTAATAATAATGACTCATCGTAACAAATCTAGTAGTTTCAGTTTAGAAGGTTGAAAATCAAAAAGAATAATAAATGTCCAAAAGTCTATTGCGAAGTCGTATAGGCAAAAGATCTTCCTGATGCATACGAGTGATCCAGTTGTCCATCCAATCATCACTGCCGAAATGAGAAGCATCATCGTCAACATCAGAATGGTCAACACGATATTGATGTAGCTAAAAATAAAAATAATTTCAATATCATTAAGTAGTTTCATTAAAATATAAGTAGTTTAAAACAAATATCACGTTGACTTACTAAAGATGGCACTACTGAATGAAGATGATGGGGAAATCCAACTGTCGCGTCTTCATCAGAAGCAGCAGCAATACGACGAGATCGATAACGATGAGACTCTTGGGCTTTAACTTCTTTGAAAACGAAAAATAACCCAGCTGAAAGAATTTTTTTTACGTTTAAAAGTAGTAAAATCTTGAGTAAATAAAAATAAAGATAAAAAGAAGTTAAAATAAAAGGTTACCTGCAATGGATCGACACGTCATCGGATGCAAGACATCAAAATGAAAACCAACCTCGCCTCGACGATCGATTCGAAACGGAGCCACTTGTGGACGTGGACCGCCACGAACTACTCGGTCATAAAGACCACGTGTGCTGCCATGCTGAGATGGAAATATGATACTGTAATAAGCATCATATTCATGGAAGAGCTCACGACGAGAAATGTCAGCATCAAAAGGTGACGATTCCACGATTGCCATTACCAAATCCTAAAATAAGTAGTGTAATCAAGTACAACATAATTTTCTGTTTGGAAATAAAATAAAGTAGTTTAACCGTGAAAGAATTAACGTACTTGAAGTAAAGCGCGACGAGGATTAAGTTGCCCAATTCGACCATTAGAACTCTCCAAACGACCATATCGGGCACCAAGATAAATGAAGATGCGTAGGCGACACCCGCGAAAATCAAGAGCTAAATATAAATTAGTTATGCTAAAAAGTAGTTATTCGTAAACATGTTTAGACTTACTTCTAAGATGATTTCCAGCGGGTAAGGGAGAAAGATCGGAATACTCCACATCACCAAAGGAAGTCAACACATCCTCGTGTTGACCATCAATCAGTTTGAATTGACCAACAAGAACCATTCCAAAAGAGGACACAGTATAAAGTCGATTGGTCATACTGAGATCAATTTGGTCGAGACGACATTCAAGACACCCAGCAACGTCAACCATCGGTGCATTGGAACAAACTACTGAGTATATATCCCGACGGGGACATAAACGAGATGGATCATCGTTCCGGAGTATAAGATAAACCACTTTAGAAGATTCCAAACTAAAACGAAAGTAGTCAAATAAAATAAGGAATAATAATAAAGTAGTTTAAAATATTAAAGAAACCAAAACCACTGTTTAGCCTAAGAACCATAAATCGAAAATTCCAAAGATTCAATGGAATGTGTTTAGCCTAAGAACCATAAATAAAAATATCGAATCTCTTACGCGAATTCAGCAGTAGTCAATTTAGCCAAATGAGAGCAATAACCAAATCGATGATCGCCATCGCGAACGTGTTGAACCCAATGGGAAGGGGGAGCGAAATATTCTTCGTACCGAACCGGAACTAATCGGTTCTCATGTCCATTAACAATGATATCAGTAGTCTAAAATAAAATTTTAAACAATTAACAGTAGTCTAAAATACAAATTTTAAATAATTCTACTATCACTAAATCAAAGAACTTATCCTTACCCTGGACATTTGAACGAAGAAAGGACCCCACTCAGCACCATACCGATCAGACCAATAACTTTCAAGCAAACGGTCTTCTCGCTCGGGCCATTGAGCTAAAATCACGATTGAAAGTAGTTAATTAAGAAATACAGTAGTTAAAATAGTGAGACTTACTACAAAATCGATAATAATCGTCATCATGTTGACGACGAACTACTGTACGTCCTGCAGTACGATCATCTGAGTTGAACAAAGGCATTTGATTGGATGGCAAGTTCTCAGGAGGAATCAAAGGACGAGAGTGAAATGAAAGTTGAGCACGACGATTAGACGACCGTTGCAATTCATTCCACTCGTGATAAGCGCGAGAACATCGCTGTCTAAATAAAGTAGTATAATATATAATATCAAACATAGTAGTAAAATAAAACTACTTACTGACAGATAAGCGCCACCTCCTGGCGCTCCAAAGCCAAATATTCAGAATCCGACAATCGCCCACGTGGACGTTCCAAGCGAGGATTCGGAATAGATCGAAGAAATTCCTGAAGACGAGAAGACGGTGAAGACGTTCGATCTTGACTTGCCGGCCAAACCAAACGAGACAATGGCGGATAATCAGGAACAGTAGTAGGTAAACCAGGCACAGCAGGTGCAGCAGGAGCCATAATTTCATCCCTTGCACCAAAGTCAAGATCACCACCAGCATCAACAACGATAGCATCACCGACAACATCAACACCGGCAACTTCCCCAACTGGTTCAACCTCAGCGACTACTAAAGGCTCGACGGCAGGAGGATCATCAGACACAACACCATCACAGGAAGGGCAGGAATGAAATTCATCACCATCATCAGAACCAGATAAAGAGTCAAGGTCAGCATGGACGCAAATAAAGTTGTCATGATTTAATTGTAAAGTAGTAACACGCAAAATGACGGTTTTAAAATCACCAATACGTAAAATAATAACAGAATTAAATCAAAATAACTATAGAACGACTCTCCGAATAAACAATATATGTATAAGTTAACATATAATCCTGATATTAATTAACTTTATTGAAACTAAGAATAACTACTAAAAACTTAAAACCGTCACTGAAATGCGTCAAAAGAGGGAAGCTTACGGCCATCATGGTCCCAGATGACCCAAGAGACCGATGGTAGTTCCAATAGTCGCCCGATTAGTTGAGGACGACAACGGAACAGATGACCAGTAAGTGAAAACGACCCGATACCTTGAAAAGCAAGTTCGTAATTAGCATAAACATTCGGATCGTCAACAATACGAATAACACCTTATAAAAGATTTCCAAAAACAACTAAGCAGTATAAAGTTATTATAATATATAGAAATAAAATATAAGATAATAATAAATAATATAAAGTAGTCATTATGAGTTAAAGTAAATAAGAAATCAATCCTGTGTGCTTGAAATCTTCACGATTTTCCAACAGTAGTGACTCCAAATCATTTCGAATATTCTGAGCATATGAATGCAAGCCAACACACGACGAAGAATGAGTACGCTGAGATATAGAAGCCAATTTGATAGAACATTTTAATTCCGACCAATTCGGAAAATGACGAACTACTGAAACAGCACCAGCGTCACCAACAGTGGGCACAGGTACCACAGTAGACGAAGACGAAGAAGATGAATTCGATGAAGCAGTAGATGACGAACATCCAACAGTAGTGGTATCAGAAGCAGCCCAATCGCTCATGCTCAAATCATTGTCACCATCACCAGCATAACAAATGACGTCACCAGGAGACCCTTCGTGGTCGACCATGACCTAAATTATTAAAATAATAAATTTTCAAAAATCAGATTGATTTATATCCCTAATAAGTAGTTACCACGTCAGAAGAATCATCCTCTTCAACTACTACAGTAAAAGAGTTATTACGTAGAGACTGACGCCCAAGTTCACGGTACCGCTTGTACCCATGAATACCAAGCGGACGTTTCCCACGACCCGACGGTTTCTTGAACAAATTTTTCATAACGGGAGGGGCAGATTGAGACCGTTCTAGAGCACCATAACGAGCTACACGACGGCGA
>SCLD01091669.1:0-12855 GCA_004367895.1 Oikopleura longicauda | reverse complement strand
TTTATATTTCTACACGCCCCAAAGCCAAATGAGTGAAAAAAGAGTTTTGTGTGTCGGACTTACATGTCTTGATATTGTCACAAATGTGGCAGCCTATCCCAACGAGGATACTGATCAAAGGTAAGCTCTGCCACAAAATTGACATCGTGGAATAGTTCGACCCAATTTATGGAAAACTTACCCATCTGTGATTAATGAAATTGCCAAAATTTCAGGCTTCTTTCACTCGGAATATAAAAGCAAATATGATATATCGGTTTATATTAAAATATGATATATTGACCAATATATGATGGACTTATATTGACCGATATATGTTATTATCCGAAAATAATATTTTGACCAATATATGACCACAGAAATTCATATATCGGTCAAAATATAATTTTCGGCAAATAAATATTTCGGTCAATATCATATCTTAATATGGACCGATATATGTTTGCATATTCTGGTCATATATATTTTCATATATCGGGCTTATCAGACCATTTATCTTATAACGACCAGTATATAAAACATATATAATATATGATATATTCTGCTTATCTGAAAAAATGGATGAATTTTCCATAATTTGCCAATAAGGGGTAACAAAATTATAATTAGAGCAGTGGCACAAAGTTGGCGTCGTGGCGGAAACGCATCTAACAATTGTACCGCGATGGCGCAGTTGGGAACCGCGGTAGAATTTTTTGGATCGATGAGCTCACATGACCAAGATGTTGGTAGGAAATTCTGTGAACAAGATATGGACCAATGTTATATAAAGGTATGAGTCATTCATATACCGGAAGTTGAAACCGGAAGTAGAACCCAGAAGAAGAAATCGGAAATAACATGTTTTTTGAATCCGGATTTTTGGAAAACTAGTTCTAACCAATTTTGAAATATGGATCAGTTTTCCAAAAACCGGGCCTTTTATACTGGAAGCTTAAACCGGAATTTGAAACCAGAAGTAGAAACCAGAAGTAGAATATTTTTTAAGTATTCAAATTGTGTCCGAAATAATCATCTGCTACCGATGTCGGTTATTCTGATAAATGACCAAAATGGAAGTCGAACAATTGTTCATCATCGTGGTGCTATGCCAGAAATAAGTTTAGAAGATTTTCAAAAACTGGATTTGAAGAATTATAGGATGGTTATACTTAAAAATACTGTCTTCTCATTGGCTGACAAGTTTTGGCAAAATAACATATCTAACGGAATGAAATATCATCTTCTGCTCACAAAGGGGAGAAAGTTTGAAACGACTCTCCGAATAAGTAATACAGAGGGCGCCATTTCGGAGATTATGATTTTTATTTCGTTACAGATGATATATGTTACATATGATATGTAACATATAATATGCTTTAATATATCGGTCTTTATAAGACCTGACATATATCGTTTCAATATAAGCCCAAAGCTTAAATCAATGAAATCGATATATTTAATATTGATATGATTTTTAAGCGATGTGGGCGTATAATATAAGCCTAATATTGACCGATATATGAAAACATCAATCGGTCCATATTATAATATTATAATATGATATATTTACCGATATATCATATATCATATATGCTTTTTTCAAAAATTATATTTTGACCGATATATTAATTTCTGTGATCATATTTGTACAAAAAAATTGTTTCATATTTGAAAATTTTTGACGTATATGATATATCGGTCAGAATATTATTTTCGAAAAACACATATATCGGTCAATATTAGTCTATCATATATCGGTTTATATATCATATTTTAATATGCAACGATATATGTTTACTCATTCATAGGATTTATGAGTCTGATTGAAATGAAGTTTTAACCTAAATGGAGCTGGATTCATTTTGAAGGAAGAACAAAATCAGGAGAGCGCCCTCACGTGACACAAATCTTAAAATATCTTCAAGAACAAAAATCAAAATTCAATTTTAAAGTTTCTGTTGAACTTGAAAAAACTTATGAAGGAATGTCTGATTTAGGAATACTTGCTGACGTTGTTTTTGTTTCAAAGGTAAAGGTTTAAATTAGCCAATTTTCAGTGTATACGAGTAGTTTAGAATGAGCGGGTTTTTGTTCCACTTTTTTTGTAAATGCGTAGGTTGACCTCAAGTTCAAAGGTCAATTTCGACGAATCTGAAGTTCTTAGAAAGCTGAGCTTCAGATTGGTCAACAAATGACCGTGTATATGACCTTGACCTAAAGGTCAGTGGTTGACCGTCAACCTACGCATTTGTATAGGTACGAGACGACCGTTCATATCATATGAGTCATGGGACGTTATTTGAACCATTATAAGGAATTTTCACAATATTGTGGCTCAAGCACACCAGAATCAATGATCAAGAAGGGTATTCAAATTGATATTCATTCAGGCTCCCTGATTGGTGGGCCATAAGCCGAATCAAAATGATAATCTTTTAAAGGAATTCAGAACAAGACTTCAAGAAAATTCACTTTTGATTTGCCCTTGGGGCGAAAAAGGCGCTTTTGCTAGTGACGAGAAAAACATTTATAAAAGGTCAGTAACAAAAATTTTGGAAAAAAATCCAGATAAACTTTATACAAAGGATAAGTTTTCCAGAAATTGGGGTTTTCACTACCCAGATCATTACGTTTATTTCGTTTGTTATTACGTAACACCTTCACATTACGTCATATTTAATGAGACCTCGAATAAAAAATTTGATACACATGACAAGTAATGCGTTGAAAAAGTTTTTAGAATAGAAATAGTTAAATCAGCAATATTAAAAAAATGTAAAATATATTATTAATATATCATATTATTATTAGCAGTTAAAAAATCTTTGTGTTCGTGCTTTGATTTTTTGAATTTTTGAATCATTTCTTTTAATCCATTTGTTTTGAGTTTTTCGCTTTATCTTGTTGCAATCAATGGTGAACTGATATCCCCAAGCAACGACTGATTGTGTTGTAGTCTCGATAATCTAAAGAAGTATAAGTTAAAATTATCGACAAAAACTTAGAAAAAAAGGTAGAATCTAGGGTATAAGAGTGGAACACTTGACATGCAAAATCATATTAAAGTGTTCCACGCCAGGTTGTGCAAGTTTATGACCAGGTGTTTCACTCTAATGTGTGACCCTCCTATACATTTCATATATATTTTCATCGCCAAGCGTTTCACTTACATCGCAGAAATTCGATTGGTCAAAATCTACTAGATTATCTTGGTAATTATCTGGAAAAATGCATCCTTGTTTTTTAAGACTCAAATACTTTTCATCGAATTTATTTATTCGTTTGACCCATCGTTTGTAAAGTTTTGGTCGATCACCTCCAAATGCTGATTGGGTATTTAACAAAAGCATAGACAGCCAATCAGAAGGATCAGCTGGTGTGGTAGATGGTGTGGTAGTCGTTGTGGTGGTAGTTGATGTAGTAGCTGGATAAGTTGTGGTTGATGTAGTAGTAGAAGTTGTTGTTGGTACGATTATTTCCTCTGTACATCTGAAGTTAATTCCCTTGATATCAATTGAGTCGTAACCTTCAGCTGCTATACCAGTTCCAAGAGATGATTCATAGTCATTGAACATACATTTTGACTCATCATCGGTAATCGAATAATCATCGATTTTCATTGGATGAAGCCAAGTTGACGCATAGTCCTCATCGTAATTCATCGTTGTAGGACGCCAATGTCCTGGTCCACATATAGTCCAAGTTGAACCCCAAATATACCGATGAATAAAAAGCTGTCGATCATCACCGCAAGTGTAAATCCAATAATAACTACCACGTTCTTCAGTTATTTCAGGATTATAAGTGCATGTATAGGATTCTTTAAAGGTAAACCAATCGTCAATATCTTCAATTTCAAATTCCCAAGTTTTACAACAATTCTTTTTCGATTCATTGGCTAAAAATAATATGAAATTTATCATTTGAGAGACTCAGACTTTGTTATATAGACCGATATTTGATAGATTAATGTAGACTAAAATTGACCGATATGTATGTATTTTACAAGAATTATATTTTGGCCGATATATGAATTTCTGTGGTCATATATGTCTTAACTCCCCAGGCACAATTGTCCATTCAGTGGACATTTTTCCCTTTTGGGCTAAAATCAAAATCGTAATTATAGCGTCATGTGATGATTTTTGTAAAAATTACATATTGCCCAATAATAGTCAATCATATATCGGTCAATATAAATTTTATAATATTTTAATATAAACTGATATATGCTTACATATTCCGTCAAAAAGAAAAATTTTCGAAATTTCAGATTCATCGGTGCATTAGGCCGATTTCCGGAAACCTCATCAAAATTTCTGGACAAATTTTCCAGACTATTCTCAAAGATGGATTAGTTTTCCGTGAATCGGGCTCAATATGAAAATTAACTTACCATTAACACTCAATACCAAAGCGGTTAGACTTGTAATTTTCATTTTTGACTATACAAAATTTTGGTCCTATAATAGTCCTGGTTGAAAATTTGAAAATTCAAATTATTATTTTGTAGAATAGTCGCGTGAACTCGGGCTTATAAACTATCTAGAGGACCCCCTCCACCGGGGGCGTTTTCGACTCGATGGTAAAGATTGTATGATGCCATCATCCCATCATTGTATGCTGCTATTTGAGTCCCATAAGTCATGTGACATGTCAAAAGCATCATCTCTTTTTGAAACATACATTTTAATACCGCTGATTACAACTTTATCATCCTGGTTTGGTTAATTTTATTGTTTTTGAATGGGTGGTTTCCGTTTTTTTTAGAACCTGTAGCTTACAAGTAACTTAGACTGGAAGTTAGGTTGTAAGTGAGGCTGTAAGTTGGAGTGTAAGTTAGACTGTTAGTTAGACTGAAGGGGAAAGTTTTGATTTTTACCGGGGGTTCTTCATGAAACGGTATCTTGGAACCAAATAAACTTTATTGAGAAACGAAAAGTTTTTTACCCAAAAAAGGTAACTTTCTATACAGGCTGTTACACCCATATCTCACAAAGTTTTAAAAACGAAATCTCTCCGATGATGGCAACATTGATTATCGGCGTTATAGAAATGATAGGGTTTTTTGCAAGAATTCTCATATGGCTAATGTATCCTTAAAGTTACAGTCCCGTTACAGAAAAATTACAAAAAAAAGATACGAATTTAAGGATTATTTTGATTATATTTTGTATGATTGAAAAACTTACAGTTGTTGCGCTTTAGACAATTAATTAAACTCAATTAAATGCGTGGAAAAGTTAAACAACAGAAATGACCTCCACTACCGTTTTTCAGTTAAATTAATACTAAACGGTCACATTGAAAAATAACCGGCAACTATATTGGAAACGTAAACTTTGACCCTAAAAAACGGTAACTTTCAGAAACGGTAACTTTCAGAAACGGTAACTTTCAGAAACGGTATCTTTTTTGGTCGGCCACTTTGGCCCTCGTACATGACGTCAGAGGATCATACCCTTAAAAATATGACTAGAAACTTTGCCCAAAAATTGTCCAAAATTAAAGTTTTACACAGCTTCTAAGAAAATTCGGAATTTTAGATTTGTTGGATAAAAAAAGGTAAAATCCGAAAAACGGTAAATGTGTAAACATTATTTTCGAAATAAAAACCACCTTGAAGTCAAATTATCACATGTCTTGCTTGATTTTAATTTATACAACAACAACAATTAATTTGATTAATATAATTAATTTATTTTAATTACGCATACTGTAACTATTTTGAAGTTTAGAAACGTGATTGAATCAACGATGTTCTATAGGGGGTCACGCATCGGAGTGGGAAACCGGGTCTACAACTTGCATACTATAGATTTGCGTCTTATACAGATGTTTCACTTTAATGTGTGTTAGTTCAAGACCGGGTGTTTCACTCTAATGTGTGACTCCCTATAGAATTTAAGTTATTGTTTTAGTCGTTATTTGGAGTCCGATTCCGTCCGCTTATAAGGAATTTATATTTGACCGCCAGGCTGAAACTGTATATTATATACAGTATATATCAAAATTATAATATTATATATTTTTTTATAAAACCATGACGATTTGAAATATTTTTACCGAATATGATCCGGAATCAAATTTTTATCTTGACATAATCTCAAAGTTTGATCCCCCTATATTGAACGTATTTTAAACCGCAAAATTATTTTTATGTTTTTGATATGGTGAAGATTAATATTAAAGCATATCGCTTTGAAATACGTTTTGTGGTGTGAATATGACGTCATTTTTGATTAATAGTATTTACAGGGTACAAAGATGACGGAGTACGAAGATAACGGGATATATAACGGAAAAATATATGTTTTTATATATCGGTCGTTATAAGACCTTATATATATATCGTGTCAACATAAGCCCCAAGCTTATATCTAATATTGATATGATTGAAGCGAAGAAGGCTTATATTGACCGATATATGAAAACATCAACTTATACGATCGGAATATGGGTGGAATCAGAAGTTGAGAAGATTCGTATTTTCCTCTAGAGACTCTCTAGTAGAGATACGAGTCCGATTAGTGCGATTAGTATCCTGCTACGATCTTCCAGGTGAATAGACCACCGTATTTTTTAAGAATAACTTATAAATATACTTGAATGGACTTTATAACAGTGGATTGTAGAATATTACAGATGACGAAGATATTAAATTACAGTGAGTTAGGCAAACCCAATAGCTTCCAATATATCCGGAAGCTTATTTAATTTTTCAATCGGTCTAAGGTAATTTTCTGAGTATAATTTATAAGAACGCTGAAAACTGAGATATTACAGACTCATAGTACAATGACTCCTTGCATAGCTATAACATCCCAGTATGTAGATCAAAGTCGAAAACTTGGAGTAGATCAAAGTCGAAAACTTGGTCCACCATGGACCCCACGTTATAAGGATTTATCCGATCACGTGATTTTCGTGGTAAAATTTGGCTTTGAAGTTTGGTCGAGAATACATTAGCGAGATAGGCCGTGAACCACCCTAATCATAAGTTATGATTCATAACGGTAACAATTTCGCTCAATAAGTACGCCTGCTCGTTGATGAGTAAAACACGATATAGCAAATAATTTATATTATTAAAAAAAGAACAAATAAATCCAAATTATGTCCACCAGTTGTTTTCTTATACAGAAGAGAAGACTTTTCTAAAACCATTTTTTACTGCTGATCCATTTAATCAGAATAAAGATAGGTTTAAGTTCGGCCGAACGAGTTAGGTTTCACCAACATTAGGTCTCAAGACATTGATAATCAAAATCTTATTTGAATACGAGTTCGAAAATCAGCAGTATACAAACAACTTAAAATCTCAAACCCTTGAATACTCAAAATAGGGCTCCACTGGAATTTAGAGACCAATCGGTTCGTAAATCCTGGAAGCAGATTCGGCGATAAATAGGGTTTATACTGAAATTGGTTATTATGTACGCTCGAAAGCCAATTAACTTCTTAGCGAAAATTGGTCCTGTGTCATTGCATTTAAACTGCTTGAAGCTGTTGGTATAAAGTGCGAGTGTAATCTAGAATATTCGTGAATGGGAAACATTGAGAATTGCGTAGGCTAATATATACATGGGAAGCAAGGACATATGATGATAATATAATATATACTGATATTTATATTATTCAGGACGGTTCTTATTAACTGGTATTTCCTTTCGAGTTAAAAAAGAAACCGAACTCAGGAATAGGTATCAGACCGGGTTGAACTTTAAAGAAGAAATCTGCTCTTCGAGCTTCAGTCGGGGAAATACTGTATTGGCCGATGGGCTGAACGTTGAAGAATCATATGCCAGGGCTCCACGGATGGACGGTCCTTTGGCTTGCCCGAATCACATTTGATGGGATGAAGTGAAGAGAGTTTGAAGATCAAAATTGGTTTAAATTTCGAACGTCCAAGGTTTGGGGCATATTTTTCTTCTTGGGCGTAGGCGGCTCGACAATAGTTGTTATAGAATTCGTAGGTGTGGGCAACTCAGATTCAGTTTCTGGCTCAGGAGTATCTGGCGATGATGACTCATCACGACCGCCAGCTGAACTTGAATATGCGGAAGATGACGTACTTATACGTTGTGGACGTTTAGGCGCTAATTTAGTTGCAGTTTGGCCAGACTCGGCTTCCGATTGGTTAATATTTCCTGTTGATAGAGACGACAAACCATTCTTAACATTTGATTTAATATGAAAGACTGACTTATAATAAGAACTTATGAATGAGTCACTTATTAGTATTTTATGTCGCATTAATATTTAAAAGTCTACTTACAATAGTATGTTGCCTTGGTCGTAATCTACCAGTATTATTTCTTGAACCACCAGATCCGGGTGTCCACATTCCCGAATCTACCGAAAGCCGATCAGAATCGTTTGGGTCAGATATATTATCCAAATGATCTGTCGAATCAACCCTATTCATATCAGATAGAATTGATCGAAATGATGTTTGATCACTGTTTGGTCTATCAGGTACATCCAGACCTGAATTGCTTGGTCCTTGGCCACCCGATGTTCCAGGTTCATGTCCATTGGGTCCGTTTTCACCGACTTGTAAAGATTCAAGCTTTCGTTGAAGATGAATTTGCTCGGATATGGTTTCAAGAGTTCGTAAAGCTGCCGCATAGTCAGATTTGGCAAGTATTAAATTTTGCTCGATAGAATTCACAATTGTTCTTATAAGGTTTACTGGATTTTTTGATATCTTAGAATTATCTAGTTCTGATCTAGTTAATTCAGAAATAAATCAATGAAAATTGTTGACAATGTAAACTATCCCTTTTGTTGTCTACATCTTTCATTCTGTTCGACTTGAGCTCAAAATATGGCTTCGAATTTATAATATGTCTTTTCAATGATTTTTGTAGGTGTGTCATCGTTCTTTCGCATTGTTGGAACTTTCCAAGACGTTGCGTATGTTCCTCGAACGCAGCTAGACGTTCTTTTTCAGCCGAATTGACTTTTTCTGTGGCACTGTTCAACATTTCAGCCCACGCTATTTTCTCATCAGCACGGCAGTTTTTGGATGTCTTTAGAGACGATTCGGCTACAGTCACCATTTCACGAGCAGCAGCATGCCGTGATACCTAAATTATAATGAAATACACACCTGTTTTATTATAAACGATTAACTTACCGCATGTTCAAATCTTTCTGATGCGCGAAGTGCTAATTCCTTTTCGACTCGGTATTTACATCTGGCTTCATAATATGGACGGGCTTTTTTTACACAAGATCCAAGCTGTTTTTCAACCGCTTTTAGCTCAACGGATATACTCTAAATATCATTTAAAGTCCCGACGACTATGCAGCTTGTTAGTTTTTTTACCTGACCGATCTTACCTGTAGCAATATTCTATAATCATTTCTGGCTTTAGTCAAGTTGGTTTCAAGCGTGTTTATCTGGTTTGAGGATTGATTGAGTCTTTCAAGTTCTTCTTGGACTCTGGGGTCTAACTCACCCTCAAAGTCGGCCCCATCCGACCTCCCGTTACAATCGGCCTCGTTTGACATTGAACCTATAATTTATTATAAATTATTCATCATTTTTGTCGAGAGTTATTACCGATTCAGTTTTTCGTAGTGAACCTCATTCGACCAATTCCATTATCCGAATAACTCTGAATTATTTCTCTTTTTAAATTTTAAGAAAAATATCTATATTTTACAAAAATAGAAATACAGCTCAGTTTTGATGTTTTCCACAGATCCAGGTTGAATTTGAAATAGAAAGTTTTGTATCACGTGTAATGGTCATTGAACTACACTGGCAACAAAAGGCTCGACTTTAGTTCAAGGGCTAAACAAAAGAAAATCAATGTTGAGTGATATATGGTCCATAATGGGATTACATGTCAACTTGACAGAAAAGCTATACAAGTAACTATTATCCCTTTCAGCTCTTTTCCTATTTATATCGGACATGATTTGGGCACGCAGTTTAGTTTTATTTGGATGGTTGTTTCGAAGGAAAATATATTCAGCAGTTCCATTTTTCCATTTCGACCTGTCAAAGGAAACCACTGTAAAGTCGCATGATGTACACCTTAGGGTCGAACAGGTCCTGAAATAAAATTTTGAACTGGAAAGCTCCTTTCTCGCATTAATGACTCTTTACTATGAGGATAGTATCTGAATCATATAATGTGATGAACTTGGTGACTTTGTTTTTAAGCCATTCTACAAATAAAAACAAATATTACAAAATAAGCATTTTTCTGTTTTCTCTTTTAATATAATCTTAATATTTGTACCTTTAATAGACGTCTAAGCCATCATTAGCAATTAGAGCGACTTGCTTTATGTATATTAAAACATTGCCTACGATAGTATCGATCGTTACGAATGAAAGAGTTTCAAAATTACGGTAATAAGTCTTATTATAAGACCGATGCTCTCATGTATAGCCTATACAGCATAGGCTATGAACTTATTGTTACAAACTTTGTTACCTACAAATTCTATATCTATGTATATAAACAAATTAAAACTAAAGCCATTGTCATCTTTATACCTTGGTATTTTCTTCAAATTATTTAAATATCTCTCTCATTCATTACCTTATTTTATTATGTTTGGTGACTCCAGGATCGGAATTACTACTTGTGACGTAACACGACGGGTAACATTTTATTGCATTAGTTTCTTTTGGTTTCGTAACTATTGCTGATTTGGCCTCGTCTCCTAGTCCAATCAGATCGTCTAAATCTTTGAAATCGAATGATGAATCATTTTTTGATTGATCCCGGACTGTTGATTTCACATTTTCTGAGCTGGATGAAACTCTAGGTTTTCTCTTTGGTAGATTACTTTCATTTTTGTCAACCTTTTGTCCTCTTGGCCCTTTTATACGATTTTTTCATGGTGTTTCAACGTGATTATATACGACCATGAGCTTGATAAAATCCTCACCCTGCCTGTCTGTATTGAATTGATGATTTCGTCGAGCTCATCCAAGTCAAATAAATCGTCCGCGGCCATTCTAAACATTACTCATACGAGTCATACTGTAAGCCTAGAGCAAAAACGACTTTGAACATGATTCATACGTTCTAACCAAAACAACAATCACAAAAATAATAAGAGTCTGGTAATAATAACTTAGGGGTACTTTATTTCAATAAATAAGAGGAAGTGAGAGCGGCTTATTCGTCATCTTCGTCTTCATCCTCATCATCATCGGCAGCCATTGCTGCTTGTTGTGCCAAAATTTCTGGGAGAACAGATTGAAAACTTTTACCAGCGTTGCGAGTGTTCATGAACCAATCTAAAGAATCAATAAGATAATTCGGAAGATATTTTAAATACCAACCCTCGCTCCATTCGGTGAAAACAGTTTCCAAGAAAATGGCACCAGCAACGCAAGTAAGGCCAAATCTAGCGGCACCACCAGTACCTCTCAAACCAGAGAAAAGAAGGCGACCTGGAAAAAGACGAGCGGACATAACAATTTCTTAATAAATACAAATCAGACGTGAACAATTCAGACATTTAAAGTCATTAATAATTCACAGTTAATCACTATCAGTATCTGAGCCATATAAATATTGAGCTGCATTATTCTCCTTTGAACGGTTAGCTACTTGACGGGCAACCAGTTGGGCAAGCGATATTTGTTCTTTCAATTAGATTCTAGAAATGATATTTTATTATACATAGCGGTCTCGTTTTCAAAATGATGAACCAAGCCTGATGAGCAACAAAAAGCGTGATTTGATTCGTCCATTGGATTACGTCTTTTGAGATCCCGTTCGTCATCATAGATCAGTGGTCCATCGATATTATCACGCCCGGCCTCAAAGAATGCCACGTTTGGTTTTTGAATGATGGCACCACCATCGGATTCAGAATTAGTAGAATTCGACATTGCTTCTGACTGAGAAAGGCTGAAGAGAGATGCATCTGGAATGATGACGTCATAATTTGGTTCTGCTCTTCTTGGTTCCTTAGACCAGAACTCTGGAAAAAGCTCTTCTTTTCGTTTTTGACGCTTTTCGGGATTAACTTCTTTGTGTAAAATTGATTTCAATTCCGTGAACACAACTGACGAAGCTTGTTTAGTATGTTGATCAACTTCATCGTACTCTGCAAGAACGGTCGATTCGGTCTGATCAATTTTCTTATCAATGACACACTCCAACACCTCATCATCCCGAATATCTTCGCGGACAAAGTCCAGTGAAATTGCCTCCAATGATGGATTAGTTTGAGATGGAACTGTAACAGTTTGTGATTTTGATTGAACCTGAGTTGAAACCGTATTTTTCTGTTTATCAAAGTCCACCAGAAGCTGATAATTTTGCATTATTGATCGGACATGTATTTCAATCGGCTCGGACTGTAGATTCGTTGTATTAGCATTTTCGGCCTGAAAAGCATATTCAGCTAGTTGCCGGCCATGCAGTGAAAGACTTCGAAACAAACTCTGCTTCGTTATTTGTTCAAAGTTACTCTTCTTATTTTCGCTTGATTTATTTTGGAAGTCGGTGCCTTTACGAGTTATTTCTAAAGTGGTCTCAAGCTTGTGAATGGAGCTTTTTGTATTCTTCATAATCAGCTCGAAATTGAGTATTGAATGCTGAGTTTCATTAACCAACATATTATGTAAGCAAGTGGACCTTGATTGCTGATAGAAAAGTATTCCAAGTTCAAACTTATTTAATAGATCTTCGTCATTCCTCATCTCACACTTATCGCCTACGATGCGAATAAGGGACGAAATAAATTCGAAAATTGCTTCTTTCAACTTGGTTGCTCCATCCTAAAATCTTTTTTAAGGGTATTACCGATGGTAGAAAATCCTTAGCATTAGGCCAAAATCGGAAATCGAGGCATATCTAAGTGGCTATTACTTTTTATCTATACTAG
>SCLD01091658.1:0-12856 GCA_004367895.1 Oikopleura longicauda | reverse complement strand
TACCCTCGGTAGTACTGTGGTATTTGTTTGTATTATGATAGTTTGAACTACCGTAATTACTAAATTATTACAAAATTGAGTCAAGAACAAATAGACGTTTTTTTAAATCTACTACTTAGTTTGAAAGTCAGTCTAGTTTATGCCCACTGGCAGACTTAGCCTGCTCTATCTGTGTAATCGGTTATATGAAGGTTGGAAACATACATTGGAAACAATGTCGATTCGAAACATAAAAATCGATTGGAAACAATTTCCATATATTGAAAACACTAAACGTACATTGAAAACAATTTTTGTAGATTGGAAACACTAAAAGTACGTTGGAAACAGAGATTGGAATCTTGTTTTTGGAATTACAATTATCCATATATTAATAGGTATGAATTTTGGAACCATTCTATTGGAAACTTTTATTTTATATAAGAAACATCATTTTAGTTTGGAAACAATATTATATTGGAAACACATAGGGTGCTCATACTTAAGCTACATTCAGATCCACAAAATAATCACAATTATTATTAGATTTATTAAACTCTGGATTTTGTTTCCGTGATTTTTATTTACAGACAAACAGTTAAGACTTTGATTTCCATTTTCAATCATTAGCCATTATTGAAGACTCGTCTTTATCCGTTATACTAAACATTGATGGTTCAGTTTTCCGATGAATGACTTGTCTGTGTCTATCGATAGCAATTTTCGATTTGAGAGTTTTGCCACACTCTTCGCAAATAATTGGCCGCTCAGTTCAGGGTTCCGAATCGATTCAGTTTTCAGTAATTCAAGTAAAAGGGGTCACAAATTAGAGTGGAAAAACCAGTATTGCACTAGCACACATTAGGCCCTAATGATTAGGGTGTTCAATTTGAAGACTAAGTAGGTCACTGTTATTTGTGACTCCTCTTAACCTTTACTTTTAACTACCATATAAATTTCAATTTTTTTGAACCCTTCCTCATTGTGGTGAAATATTTGATGATTTTTTAGGTTTGAAGCTGTTGTGAATTTTTCGTCACAATTTTCACATTCAAATGGTAAATTAGATGAAGACTGATGATGGGCTTTCAAATGAGAATAAAGACTTGAGGCTTTGGTAAACGACTTTCCACATTCGCTGCATTCAAATGGCTTTTCGCCTGTATGGCATCTCTAAAATCGCATATTATTTCTGGCTCAGATTTGGAGATTTTTTTTTGAGATTTTGGCTAAAATGTTGTAAGACTAGTATGATCAAGCTGATATAACGGCCATAACGGGAATTAATATCATGACATGCTCTAATAAGAGAGAAAGAGGAGGACGAGTCTCCGAATATACTATATAGAGGGCGCCTTTCAGATAATCATGATATTAATTCCCGTTATGGGAGATAGTGTATATCAGATAGACCTTGAAATTGAGGAAAAAAAAGCAAAGCGAAAAATCGAACTCGAAAATTGGACGGTTGAACCCGGTTCGGACAGATTCCACAGCCAAAGTAAGATTTCAACTTTTTCACAGCCATTTTTTGGTACACGTTAAACCTACTCAGCCAAAAAAAACTTCTGGCTGCGGAAAAATTGAAATCTCACTTTGACTGTGGAATCTGTAAGGGCTCGGTTATTTCCGCGAATTTTTTTTTTGGGCATTTTCAGATTTTATTCATTTTCAGAATCTATCGAATATACTAACTAGTTACTCAAAAAGAGGCCTTGAGATAATCATAAATGTCAGAGCTAAAATCAGCTGAGGATGGTACCCCTCAAGATTATGTCTTGTAATACTGCACCACGGCGACCTAATCGAGACGAGAATCACTGCGTCACGCACCTTGTGACCCATGTTGGGTTGCCGTGAAGCAGTGTGACTTGTCTCGATTGGGTCGTCGTGGCGCAGGATTATCCATTTCATCTTCTGAAACATTTCTACTGGTAGCTTACCTCGTGTTCTACCATACGGGAGTTTGTGGCAAACATTTTTCCGCAAAACTTGCATTTATGATCTGATACACGGGTATGTATAAACATATGTTTTCTCAGTGCAGTGGTAGAAGCAAAAGCATGTGCGCACACCGTACAAATGTAATTTCGAACCTTTTTATGAACGAATTTCTTTATTGGTATTTTGAAAGCATAGGACGAGTTATCAAGATTACGATTTGGTTATATGAAGATTGGAAACATACATAGGATACAATCTCGATTGGAAACAGGAAAATCGATTCGAAACATTGAAAGTTTCGTTTTTGAGCATAACAAGTCTTATTTTATCGGAATATTTCCAGTCTACGGAAATTGTCTCCAAAGAACTTTGAGTGTTTCCACCATACGGAGATTGTTTCTAATCGACATTGTTTCCAATGTACTTCGAGTGTTTCCAACATACATAGATGGTTTCCAATGTATGTTTACAATCTAATTATTACCTATGATTTTCCCCTACAGGTCAATCCATATCTTCAAACGTGACCCGTCTCTGTTCCGAGTAGAGTGAAAATTGAATTAAAAAGGGATAGGGTTACGTTTGAAGATAGAGATTGACCTGTAAAAGCAAATTATCTGTGAGGGCAAAATGAAAAAGTTTCGCAAATTCACCTTTTTTATGACTCATAAATAATGAGTGACTAAAAAAAGTTTGCTAAAAATACCATTCCTCGTGATCATTCCGATTTTTACGTTTGGCAAACGGTTGTCCACCCCTGACGCATCCTTTAAACCGACAATACCATTCGGTCTTTGTATCCCTTCCGGCCATTTCCGGCGAAAACTCATCTGACTCACGGTCGTCATCCACAAAAGTAATTTCGATTTCATTTTTTGGTTCGGGATCTTGTGACTCAATTTTTGGCCACATTGAAGATAGGTCCGCTTCAAGGCGGCTTCGTTTTCTAGTACTCAAGAGTGTGCCAGGCAGTTCAATATGGTTCAGAAGATCTTCTGGGGGATTTTGAAGATGATTGCCTTCCCCATTCTAAATTCGGTAATGAGGGAAAAATTCGAACACCCCTAACGGGAATTAATATCATGACTTGCTCACATAAGAGAGAAAGAGGAGGACGACTATCAGGATAAACAATATAGAGGTCGCAATTCAGATAATCATGATATTAATTCCCGTGAATGGTGATATAGGGGCATCACACACTAGATGATTCACATATTGATAGGTCAGGCGAATGGGTCACCCGCCGAGAATATGTGTCCATCGACTTTTTGGGATGAATATTTGTGATGCAGCCCCACTTCACATGCCTATGCATATGAAAGTGGGTCGCCATTTTGTGTGCAAGTTCAAGACAAGGTGGGTCACTCTAATTTGACCCCCCTGGGCATGTAAGAAATTAGTAAGAAAATTAGTAAGAATTCAGTTACCTTCTGATCGGGAATTTTGACCGAACCATGGTCGTTTTCGGAAATAGTATAAATAACTTCGTCAATTTGGATGTCTTCATCATTTCTTTCTATTTTAACAACAGGTTCAGAAGCTTGATTTTGAATAATTTCTGGCTCAACATTCGAGCATAAAGTGTTTGAAGTGAAGAAAGGGCAGTTTTGAGGGTCTTGAGGGTTTCAATATTTGAGCCGTGCAAACCTACACTTTAACTCAACTAGAGTGTATATACATAAGCTCAAAAATGGTTGACCGCTTGTCCAATAAAAAAGAGTGATTCACTTTATCGTTCACTTTCATACATAAAAATGGTACAGTATCATTGATACTCTTTCACTTGATGTCGATGTGAAGTGTATCACTCTTATGAATTCAAGTTGATGACCAAGTGCATCACTCTAACGTGTGTTAATTTTGGATCAAGTGTTCCACTCTAATTTGACAACACATTGGGTTATTTGGGAAAAGAAGTATGCATATCACGATTTCTGATCAACCATTTTTGGGTCGATCCACGATATTCTAATATGGTGCGTCCTATACCATCTGAACGACCAGATAAATTAACCCTTGCCTGGTTGTGAGAAGAATTCATGAACAATATTATCAAAGGTCTTCAGTAATTCAGTGTCCTTATATCAGATTTTGAAATCGGTAATTTCATCCAACAATAACCTGTGCCATATGGCATTTAGGGCCACCAAGATCTAGGGCCGAAAATTGGGCTTTTAAAATATGCACATTTACGGCAATATGACGCATGGATTAAAATCGGTTCCTTATTTCTCAAGCATAATAGAACAGTTTCAACAATATGGGCGATAGGTAGTTCCTGAAAAAAGTCAGATTAGATTTTTCACCAGAATCGCAGTTTCCATATCCTAACATCGGACCTCGGCGGACGCAGACGGCCGTTCAAGGCCATCCTCACTGTTTAAGTTGGGGACGGACGGAGCATCATTTTCAAGTTTATTTGTTTGGTAAATGTCCGCCATTTGGTACCTCGTTCGAAGTACGTCCGTGAAGGCCTGTTCCCAAAGAGCATCTACGAAGTAAAGCCGTCCGAACGAACCCTAATTCGGTTTATTATTTTTTACCTTATGAATTTGGCAGTGCTGAAGAACATCTTTTTCGAACTTATCTGTCATTTTCTCTAGTCATTTCTTTTATGACGAATTATTTGAAATGACTCATCTTTTCACCACTTGATATACCGAAAAGTTATTTTCGAGGTGAATCAATTTCCCGAAACGGGGCAGTGAGTCACATCGAATGGAGTGAAATTTCAAGTGGTATGGATTTTTGTCCAGAAGTGAAGGTAGCTCAATTTCCGTAGTTTCGGGTATATTTTTTTCGAATCACGTGATATCTCTCCCGGATAACGTCACGTGATTTCCCTGGGGTTAAGATAGCGTTACGGTTTGATCCGATTTTGTAATCAAAAAAGCTGAAACCGAGAGTATAGGGGGTTACACATTAGAATTGAACACTCAGCCTTGGAACTCTTATGTGTGCAAGTTCAAGACCGAGTGTTCCACTCTAATGTGTGACCCCTCTATATTAATAAAATGCTATACCGTAGTAATAAACGTGCCTCCCTATATGACTTTAAAATCGCACGAATATTTCTTCTTTCATAAAAAAGAACTCGTTCGAATCGGACTTAATTTAAGACTTTATGCAAGACTGTTCCGAACAGTCTGTTCGCCAAGTTCAACTCGAAATGAGGCCTTGTAAAACCGTCCTTATAATTGACGTGATTCGCCGGCGAAAGGTGAAATGAACTTCAATTAAAGTCTTCGGGTATTTGTCTCTCCATCTAATGGGTTTCATTTTCACAAAACTTTGACTTTGAGCCCGACCTCAATTTGAGTCCTTCACCCTTATTCGCAAATGTTCTGGTCAACTTCTCCGGAATAATTTTAACACTTGAATGAGTTTTCCCGAAATTTGGATGCGCGGCAGGCTCCACCGAACAGCTGTTCGCACTGTTCGACGAATGAAACTGTTCGCACTGTAGGAACTATTCGTTGTTCGCACTGTTCGAAGTGTTCGTTGTTCGCACTTCTCTACCTGTTCCCACTGTTCGTTTGTTCGGAGTTCGGTGGACCCTGCTGCGCGGAAAACAACGTGAAAACGAGCATATTAAAGCCCAATAATAGAGCTCAGTTAACAATTTGAAACGAAAATCTGAAAAATGGATAGGTTTTCCACAATTTGCCATAAGCTGTTTGCCATTCTTGTTGACAGAGTCAACTTGACACTGAGTGCCTTTTGGCAAACAAATCATTTCACCAAATGAATTAATATTCATCAAAGTGAACCAAGTACAAGATTCGATCACCTTACGGTGAAATGATTTAGTCTTACTAGACAGAAAAACTCAAGTTCATATTCGGTCATGAAGGGTACTCTGGAAGGCATAAGATGGTGACCAGCGATGAACGCACCGCTCCCAGCCTGTTCGAGATTTTCTGGTTTTGATTGGTCCCATGTAGGGTCCAGTCCAAATTGATGAAATATTCGCGAACGGACCGGCTCTGGTGCCAGAGTCTTAGGCCCAAGTTTGTCGTTGAACTCAAAAACATATGATCCGTTAGTATTCATTACTTTTATAGCATATTGACTGAATGGTCTGCGTTAAACTTGACTTGCATAAATCAGTCGTTTCTTATGTTACCGTATTACATCGATGATATATCGGCTATGAATAATGGTTTGACTAATAGACTCATTGCAGACTCAGCATTTCAGATAAGTCTTCTCTGAAAAGGGTCGACTCGGACACGAACGAGGTGATGAGTTCGGACTCGAACGCTGTAATGCAAGATAAACTTTGTCTCAGAAAGTCAATACTTTGATCTTATACTACATTTCAAATGTAACATTTGATAAAGATCATCGGGTCAGTGACGGACAGTCACATTGTAACGCTTACGCAACAAAAATTCGAACAGGATTAAACACTACCGCGAAGTGTACTAGCAAAAGGTTGACATGAAATTCGGATATAAGCTTTTTTGAAGGGATACGGACTCGGACACTTACGAACTGTACCCAACCTCCTAACCCCCGCCTAAGGGAGAATACCTCGGACACGGATTCGGACTCGGACATGACCAGGGACAGGGAAGTAAAAATAAGGTTATCTGGAACTCAACAAAATTTCGCGGGCAAAAGTTTCGTGCTTTCTGTGCTTTAAGTTGACCAGAAGGATAAGGTCTAAATGGCTAATCATGGTTCGTCTAGTTGGAAATATCAAAAAATTGGAAATATCAAAAAGTTGGAAATTTTTCAGTTGAAAAGTTTTCATGATAGTTGGAAATAACCAAGATCAGATGGGAATCGTTTAAATCAGTTTGATGAACTTCGATCAATGAGCTTTTCAGGTTCAGATTTATATTTTCGAGACTCAGGTCAAAAAATGACATGAAATAACCAGTCATATTATCATCAAATATTACCTGTTAATAATTGGCATATACTCATTACCATTATTCGAGGTCGGCGGTTTTTTCAAAATTAAAACTGGGCAAAAAAGAATACGGTATTCTTTATACGCGGGGTATTTTACTCGTCAAAAATACGGATTTATAATGTGTTTTGAATTATTGGTCATTTATGACCCCAGGGTGACCATAAAATGGTCAATTTTGACTCGGCCAGTCATTAGTGACAATAAATTATGTCCAGTTATTATATTATATGTTATATTGTTATTTGGCGACATCAAACTTGAGCTGTATAAAACGACTTTTCATCCACCAAAGAAGAAAAAAGTAATTTGAAAATGAGAATTCTTTTTGAGCTTAATTGTGAGTTTTTACTGTCATATGAAATAGAAATTAATTTGATTTTTATATTCCGAGAACTGGGTCAGAAAACTGGGTCAAATTAACTTTTTAAAGAAAGTAGACTCGTAGACTAGATTTCTCTAGATTATGGGACGAGGACACGATGAGGACGTCCGGACGGTCCGGTTCCTTAGATTATGGGACGAGGACAGGACGAGGACCAGCAGAAATGCCGGTCATCGGAGCCCTGCTTCGAAGTCAGGTTCAGAGTAAACGATTCAATAAAAGTGGACGGTCCAAAGAGATTATAATAGACGGTCAAAAATAATGAAACTGAGGGGCTCAGAGGGATGAAGGTGTACAATCCAAAGGGGATCACCGTGACCGATTCATCTTCCACCCTTTATGTTCCTAAAAAGGACCCCAACCCTCAGTCCTAAGATCCCAATCCTCATCGCACATTGCGCCTGAAGTCCCCGATCAAGTCCTATTGGCAATAGGCTATTGCTCGTCGAGTTCGATTCATGACCGTCATTTTTCAGTTTCTTTCAATTCGGTTACTTTGAATTTTGACCCTTCACGTTAGATTTGACCCCGATTTGACCCCGATTTTTTCAAACTAACATTTCCGATCACATCGTAGAAAAACCGCTCAAATATGAAACATATATTCATTTTTGATTTTCAGATTTGTTACTGATTGCAGATGCAGCACCACACGGAAGTTCATTCAAAGGAGCGGCAAAAAATTATCTAAACGAAGTTTATAATTTATACAAGTGAGTTGTTATTTCCTTATAATTTATACAAGTGAGTTGTTATTTCCTTGAAAACGTAACCGTTTTTTCAAAATTATGGTTTTCGAGAGATAAATTAACAGTAACGCTACGGGAAAGGGAAATGCAAGGTAAAAACATTACATGTATACTTTTCCTTTGGCCAGTAAATGGCCAAGCCGTAGGGTGATTGTTAAGTCCGATTTCTTGAGAACTCATTTATTTTACGAAATTTTGGACCATCCACTTTCGTAGAACGTCTAGTTAAAGTCTTTAAGACCGTTCAGTTTAATACTTTACGCCGTCAACTGTTGACGGTCAGTTTTTAGTCCTATGGGTCCAGAGTCCGGGCCGTCTGTATTCAAATCCCCGCTATTTTAAACGCCAACTTTCAGCCAGGACCGTTTTTTAACTTGATCCCGATTTCTGAAAAAAACTCATCGCTTGAATTCAGAAATGGTGAAGATACACAATCGAATTCGATTCAAAATTATATTTCATCTTCCTCAAATAACGCAGAAGATTCACTTGGCAAGTGGCTTTCTGAACATAAAAATCCATGACTTTTCCCAATAAACTTAATAACGGCATATTTTTGAAACGAAATGCACGGGGTACCTCATGCGAGTTTCCTAGTCATGAAAAATTAAGAATATCACTACCCGATGCAATAATATTGATTAGAGAAAAGGGGCCCTAATTACTTCCGACTTTGTTTCTTACACCGGTTAATAATTGCCGGTGAATGATCGGAGATCAAAGGTTGAAAACTGGTGAAGGTGGCGTGTCAGAGCAATCCGAAGACTTAAAATTGCTTGAATAAATCATCATATCATCAAAAATGAATCTTCTTGAATTTTGAAATGAAAATCCTTTTTTTCAGTTTTGGATCCAATTTAAGCAGTCAAATGCAAAATTACTACGAATCAAATCCAATGATAGCTGGTAAATGAATCGTTTTGAATACAGAAGTAAAATATATTCATGAATACTTTATATTTTTGTATACATAGCTTCAGAAAACATTTTCTTGGCGAAGAGAAACTCAAAAATGAAAAATATGCATGAAAACCTCATATAACCTCATTGACCAAAATTTTAAAATGAATCGAAATTGATGAAAGCAATGATGAGAGCAATGATTAACGCAATAATGTTTTTTGAGAAAATCATGTTTTAAATTTTACTGTTTTCTGTATCAAAATGTATTTTTATTTATATATCATATATAATATATGCATCTATTTCCTGATCACCATTTATGTTGAAAATAAAATTACCCTATATTGCAGCTATGTGAAAAGTTTATGAAGGATAAATAGGAGGAGAATCGTTGAAGTCGACGAACTCATTTGTTCAGAACTAGAACAAGGTTCGTGGCAATGTTCTTTACATGATGCATCCAATGAAGAAAAATCGTAATCCGTTCTGAAAAAAATGTTTTAGGGTGCAATAAGAGGTCAGGGTTAGAATAGGAGTGAGTTTCTCAATCTGACTCAGGGCATCTAAGGAGGACCTTAGCGTCAAAGTCAAAGCTTTAAAAAAGATCACCTCGCAATGCTGACATATGTAACTTGTGATGCTTTGTAGAGATCTTGAGCAATTTTACATTGTTCGGCATGTTCATCGGGGTTGTCAATACTATACACCTGAAAAAAAAATATTCAGTGACGTGAAGATTAATAATATGATAATAACTTGAGGTCATAATCTAAGCGAAAATGAAATTTGGAAAAATTTTCACATAAAACACGCTGGTTCACATCCAAAAACCTTTCCATTATAGGTTTCAATAAGGCCTGACTTTATCCTTTTTATGATAATAAATTTAGCATACCTTTCCGGGTAACACTGGTTCCGAATCAAGCATATCGTCCCGTTCAAACTTTTGCATGGCGTCTTCAGCAGCGGTTTTGACCGTGTCAGCAAAATCGTTGGCTGCAACATCATAGGATAGCCCCATATCCTCGACGTTGGCTATGGTTTCATCAAGAATTTCACTCATTTTTCTCTCAAAATCTATAAAATGGATTCAAGATTTTTGATTCAGATTTTAAATTGATTATCTGAAACTCTTGATAATTTGGCTAGTAATCGTTCTATATCCCGATGCGGCCAATATAAAATCCAATGTTGGTCAAACATACAATAATAAAATAATTAGGGCACAGGTTCGGTAACCAAACTGTAAATAACCGGTATAAAAGTATTAGTCAATGGATGGAAATTTTAATGTGAAAAAGAGCTTGGTTTTTGAATGGTTTTTTATGAGGTTGGAGAGTCTCCACAATATGGGACCCATGTGTTCAAGTTTAACCTTTGTTATAGGGGGTACCACAGTGTCATTTGGCCTGTGTCATTTGGCCTAGAGTCGAAGCACATCAGAGTGCACCGCTTTCGACCCTGGACCAAACAGTGCACTCTGATGTGGTTCAACCCTAGACTAGCAGTGCACTCTCATTTGGTACCCCCTATACCACTGAACTTTGACAATAAGAGATTCTTAATATAAGACTTTGAATATGAAGACACTTCAAAGGGGACCTTTTTGGAACCGCATGCACCAAAATATGAACCGCACAGGAAGTGATCTGTCAATTAATAAAAATGATTTTATATTTGAATTAAAAGTGACAAATGTTCTAACACAGATGGT
Organism: Oikopleura longicauda; assembly: GCA_004367895.1. Classification (NCBI taxonomy): domain Eukaryota; kingdom Metazoa; phylum Chordata; class Appendicularia; order Copelata; family Oikopleuridae; genus Oikopleura; species Oikopleura longicauda. Next base: position 2,258 of record SCLD01091658.1, on the reverse strand, counting down.
TAATAAAATCTTTTTGATAACAAGGCATCAAGAACTTTGGAAATAGAAGAATAGTTAGGATGAATTTAAAATTCTCAAGAACGAATTCTGACCGATCTTTTCACTGTTTATGTGAAACATACGTAAAGGGGGTAACGCATTAGAGTGATCTAATGGTCATAAACTTGAACACATTCAAGTGATACTCTTCACATGCGAAATGAGATGAAACTGTGTCATTCCAGTTTTTGACCCTTCTGTGTGTGAACTTGTGACCAGAGATCGGCGGGAACGCAAATCAAGAAGCTGGGAAGGCTCCCGGGAACGACCAGACGGTACTCGGGTATCGGACTTTGAAATCTAAAATCGGGAATGGACAAGAATCGGGCGGGAACCGGAAAGTTTTTTCGCAAAAAAAGCGGGAATTGGACGGGAACCGGGAAAGTAAAATTTGAAAAACATCGGTGATGCGGTGAGTCACTGATTCCGGGAATCGTAACAAATCTGATCCGTTTGTTTCGGCTCGGTCGGTTGTCCGGATTCTTCCGACCCATCCATGGTCCGTATTTTTCACTTTTAACTTTTTGGAGTGAGGATTTCAGGAAATCGGAGTTAAAATTGAGTCAGACCCACTGTGTTTAACTTTTCGGGTACTAACAAATGATTTTGAACTGCCCAGACTCTGATATGCATACACCGCTTCTTTGAGTTTATTTCAAACAATAAATAACACTTTAGCTAACTCTTTACGAGCTATAAATTTTGATTTTTATGAGTTCAGATCTTTGATCAGGTATTGAGACCGGTCTGACCTATTTTATCTGTACAAAACAATAGGCGCAAATAACGAGTACGACTTCAGTCAAAAGTCGGTTTGGTCCAGACATTCACCTAACCAAAATATCCGACGGTTTGTGACGGTTTTGGTTAAAATGATCCTTTCTCGGAATTCAGCCCAAGTCTCACTTTAAACATCTATCCGTGAATTGTGGACAAAAAAATCACAAATCGGAAATATGGTGTAGCGTCTTTGCTGACAAAAAATCCACACTGCTTCTTGTCCGCGAAAAATTGTACGAGTACGGCACGAGTACGCTATTCGACGTTCCCATTCACATTTGGATATTTTTTCCACAAAGGAATTTCCACAAATTTCCACAGATTTAGCATTTATACTTTTATACAATAGTAGCGTTCTTAAATTACAACAATCTCATAAAATATGATTTCCTGTTCGGAAATAGGATTCTGTTCGGATAAGCGATTCTAAACCCTTTCTTTCTGAACTCATTGCATTAGTTTTCACGTCAGATCCGTCTTAATACTTCAGAACAGTTTGATAGCTTTTATGATACATAGAGTGAATTTCCCGGGCAATGTCAATCTTAGATACGAGACTAGAAAAACTTGAATAGAATTCTATAGCATCCGACAAAAATTTAGCTCCGGTCAGAGATGATGGACACGGACGCGGACACGGACATGAATTGTTATGAAAAACAAGCGTGATACAACCGTTATATTTGAATCACGTCTGATTCTACGAAGTTTTTTGAAATCGATAATCCAGAGACTTCACTCTCCTTAAATTGGGTTCATTTTAATAACAGTTTAACTTCAACCTCATGGTCTGCTATCAGCGGCAAGCGGCAGCATTGAGCCCAAAGTGCATTATAATATACATCATCTTTTGACCAGATTATATAGTGCTTATCACCTGGTCATTATAAAATCGATAATTTTGTGGTCTGATACCAGATTTGTGCAAACAAAAAGGTATAGAGATAAGAACCTAATTTTCATAAAGTTTCCATTTGGCTTTTTTCACCCGGAAAAATTTTAAAATAACTAGGTTGAATTTCGAGTATTTTGAAATTTTTATATTCAAATTGAAAACACAAAAAATCAAAAAATTCTTGAAACTCAACCTTCAAATGAAAATTCAAAAATTCTATGAATTTTGCCCAAAATAACGCTTAATCCGATTTCGTTTGATTTTCATCTCTAAACTCGAAAGCGCTTAAGTTTTTCAAAATTGCCCTCTGGCGAACCCAACCAAATTTCAACCAATCAAATAAACCTAAACCGAACCCTTACCCAATTTGAATCTAATTTTTTTAGGTACAATGTCACTTTGGGATCCGGAAGCAGCAGGCAATGCCGCCTGCTTTTTGCGTCTTACCGAAATGCAAATGTTGGAAATCAGAAATGCACCTTTTGAAGGTGGCAAAGCCGTTTGGGTTCCAAACGCTGAAACTGGTTACATGAAGGGTGAAATT